>PVJS01026042.1:0-27341 GCA_004027185.1 Glis glis | reverse complement strand
GAGAGAGAGAGAGAGAGAGAGAGCTGAGGCTGGCCGCGAACCTGGATCCTCTGGTTTCCGCCTCCCAAAGTACTGGGATTACAAGCGTGCGCCACCACACCCAGTTACACATTCTTAGTTCAAATGCCCACCCTTTTGATCTTTTTACTTTCTTGGTTAAACTCAAAAGATTGGAGAATTGTATTCTTGAACAGCCACATAGATCTATATACTTACATACCTATCTCTACTTCTTTCTTTCTTGATCATCTAATGTAACTAATCCATATGCCTATGTGTCTGTGTATAATCTATCTATCTATTATTGATCTATCATCTATTTCTATCACCAATATGTCTATATTTGGGGGGATCAAGCCTGTACATCTATATTCAGGGGAATCAAACTCCAGGCCTTATGTGTGCTATGCTAAGCATGGGTTCTTCCATTGAGCTACACCCCAACCCCATTTTTCTGTATTTCATCTAGATGTAGCACTGCACTGATCCACTGTTGAGTATCTTTTAAAATGATTTCATTAGTGCATTGTGATGCTACATCATAGTGAGGTTCAAAGTGATCTACTGCTGAATATCTCAACCCCAATCCTGCTGCTGCCTTGTCATGAAGTCTGGGGTAGCATCACCTGCAGAGTGGCCTTTCTGGACACTGTGGACATGCTCAACTCGGGCCTTCAATTTGTTGGAACCTTCCCAACCTGAGTGTGCTCCATGTCAGAAGGATGGGGCACCGTCATCCTAAACAGTTCATCCTTTCTCCCAGCTCAGTGATATTAGACTCAGTCTGGCCCCCAGACCCCTCACCAAGGTCCTTGAGTACAAAGATGAATTAAACCCACCAGAATTGATGAGCCAGCCAGAGAGAGAAGTAGAATTGGGATAAGCAGAGGGCGTGCTGAGAACTATATTCTGGCCTTTCAGGTGGATGGGACAGGACCGATTCTGGGCATGGGGGACCCCATTAGGGGAGATTGAAGTGACTCTTCACAAACGAGAAAGAAGAAGTAATGAACAGACAACATGGTAGCATAAAATGATGTGGTAATGGCAAGAAACCTGCACTATTTACTATAGGTTTCCAAACAGTTTGGTTTTCAAAATGTGGCCCCTGAATCACCCGCAGCTGGAAACTTTCAGAAAAACCTCTTGTCTCCCATCTTAGACTTCTTAAGTCAGAATCTCTGGGAATGAGACCCAGCAGGCTTTGACCAAACCATCCAGGTGGCTCTGAGGTCCATTCACGATTGAGAACCACTGGCCTGCACCAAAGAATGAAGTGGGCTGCTGGGAGAGTAGGAGTCGTAGGTAGAGATGGGGGGGAGGGCAGGCCTCATGGGTCAATAGCTGTTACTGCCAATTGTTGGGTCTTGGGGGTAGGGTTGGGCTTAGGGGCAACAAAGAGGTGCCCAGGGTGCAAAACATAAGAGGACACTCTGGCTCAGGTGCCATCTCTGAACTTTTAGTAACCAAAGTGAGCCATGAGCCACGAGCCACAAGCGTTTCACTTTACTACCAGTCCTGGGCACCGGGACTGTTTCAGTACTTTAAGTAAAGGAGATAGGTAGAAAACTGGAACAGAGATATAAAGACTGGCAGGATGGCAGAAACATCAAGAAATGCTAGATGATAAATATAACTGCATATGAGCACATCTGAACATCCTGGGCATCAGGGCAAAACGGTAACCTGTCGAATTATATGGTCTTTATTTTTTCCTTCATTTTGTAACAGCAAGGATAGCATTTGAAGAAGTCCCCTGGTCCTAAACTCTTAAGAATCATTGGATATTTATAGTCCTTACCTACGTATTTAATCTCGGCTTAATTTTTTTTGTTTGTTTTTAAGTGGAAACCTTAAGTGATGATAGTCCCTTATAATTTCAAAATATTTAACACAGAGCTTTCAAAGCTAAAGTCTTTGTACACACAGATTATTCATATCCTTGGAACTGCGATAGAGTTTTCATCTACAAATATAAATCCTACCTTCCATGTACATGCACATGTGGGACATTTAAAAGGATTTACTTTTTATTCCTATGCAGAGATTCTTGTGTAGTTCTAGAATTTATGCCTGCAGGAAGCTCTTCGGAGGAGCTGCGAGAAGGGCCCTGTCTGGGAGCCTGTTCCAAGGTGGTGTGAATCTTCTCATGCCTCATGTCCTGCTATAAAAGCTGTTGACAAGGAGCAGTAGTTTTACATGTTGAAAACGCTTGAGAGGAATCTTTCAGTGAGACCCTTTACAGACTGAACGTTTCCCTCAACTTTTCAAAGCAGGAATCAACGTCGTCACAATCTTGCTTTACTACCATTTTCCTTACAAAATAGATCAATGGGGGGGATTTATTTCCATTGAGAAATAATTTATTAGAGTCAAAATCAGATGCATTGGCAACATGGGGACATTAATATTCTTATACTTTTGTCACTGCAACAATATATAAAGTACCAAGACAGTATTTGGCACCTTGCGGATATGCCCTAGTTTCAGTTTTGTCTTACCACCCTACCCTTTCCTGGGTTTTGTTACATGTAAGGAAGTGTGTTGAATCATCGCCCCATCATATTGATCAGTGTAGTTAGTTCTAAAACGTGGCACAGATGAATGTAACCTTGCTATTGACAGCTGCAGTTTCCAACTGCCCAGTTTCCGACTCTATACTGTCCTTTCTGGATCTTTCTTTCCCCCAACATCTCTGCTACTCTTCTTGGCTGGGGACAAACAGTAGGTACTGAGTTGACCTGTCTATCATGCTTGGGTTTCCTTTATGGCCACACCAAGGAATCGGGGTACTAGAATCCACATCAACCTTTCCCCTGTATGCTTGATAGCAGATATCCCCAAATAATGCCTGTCCCCAAGCTGTAGACCATCTTATATGTCCTTGGAATGACAGCAGCACATTCACTGTTTCTGAGACTGTATTCATAGATCAAAAACTTCTGAGGACTCAGAAGGGAATCTTCCCAACTTTTAAAGTAAATGGAAGTGCTGTAACAGACACTTCCACTATTAGGCCCTTCCTTCCCATCTCTTCTTGGATGGGGGATTGTCATGACCTGGAAGTCAATTAATATTTTCAAGGTTGTTTCATTTTTACCAATAACACATTTGTAATCAATTGCACCTTTCTCCTGCTATTAATAACTAGCCCCTGTGTGCTTTGCATGAAGATGGCTTTTTCTGTTTTAGAAGAATGGGTGTGGATCTCACGGGGTGGGGACCAAGGAAGAGGGAGCACGTGAATGAATCAATGTAGAAGCAGTGAAAGGTTCTGATCCTTTGGGAGGAAGGAGAAACATAACAAAACCCCGATGTCCTATATTTTATCTGTTATGTCTGCTGAGGAATTAGGGTCAGGACCCAGAAACTTTGCTCTGTCGGCTGGTGTTTGTTTCCGTTCAGTTCAGGTGGAGTGGGCTTCCCCTGTGATGGGTCATTTCCTTCTCTCCTTTCACATCCCAGGCTGCATTAAGATGACAAATTTCACTTAGAGGCGGGGGCACAGACACGAAACCCTGAGCTATTCAGCTAACTGAGTGAGTGCAGATGAGTCAATGTATTGTGGGCAGAAAGGGTGTTTGAAGAACACAAAAGATTTTGCTAGTTGGCCCTGTAACTGAGCACACACAGGACGGCTTACCCCGGCCCCAACCAAGACTTTCTGCTGTTATGCCTCATCGTGCCTCCCAAGGATGGGGAGAAATGTTCAAAGAATGAAAAACTTCTTTAAAAGCGCGCGCACACACACACACACACACACACACACACACACACACAGAATATGTGACTTGCAGATGAGACCTTTTATTTTGCAGGTCGCCTTTGCAGAAATATTTAGAGTGAGATAAGTAGAACAAAGGTCTTGTGTTCTTATCTATCTGTGAACTCTGCAATAAATACTTCTCCTATGCAGCCCTTAGAAAGGAGGGGAAAAAAAAACAACTTGGACAGCAAAGAGCAAGTCCATCACATCAAACATGCCTGTGTTAAATACTAAAATGTTCAAAGTCCGACTGAGATAGATAAAGGCTTTGATGGAAAGTGGATATTTCCCAGGGACATTACAAGCAATAATCCAGATGTTATGGTGTAATGCAACGAGTGTCCGCGGATAGATCAGGAGCTCCAGCCAAGCCGCGCCTGACGCGGGCCTCAGCCTTGCCCTCCCATGCTGTTCCGCCATATGGAACCTATCTCTCGGCCCCCTTAATAACCAGCGTTGGATTCCATTTCCACAGAGCTTATAGAGCTAAGTGGAGCTGTTTTATGGACAAGTTAGATAGAAGCCCTTCCAAGATAAACATCCAATTTGAAATTAGGACATACCAAGCTACAGAATTATTTTAGAGCATATTTCATGGAAGTGTTGCCATTTTTCTTAGGCAATTGCCAGACTGTAGGATGCCCTTTGATCCTTTGCGGACACGACTCCCTACTTTATAAAAAGGGTTTTGAAATAGCTGCAGTGTTTAGGGAGGAATATATCTGTCGGAACTTTGAAGCATGGCCGTGGGACGGGTCAAGCTTTAGCTTGTTGTTTGGCGAGTCAAACTTTTAAGAAGAAGCAGAAAAAAAAAGGCAAAAGGAAGATTTCCAGCAGGATATATGAATCAAAAGCTCATTTTGGTTTTAAAGATACAAGTTTTCAGCCCATGCACTTATCCATGCGATAAAATGTATTCAGTATATTCTACATCTATATATACATCTGCAAATGTACACACACACACATGCCTGTCTATATATGGCGATGGTGTGTTGTGATGACCAAATATAAAGCCGCTGAAATTTCATTGCCTCATAAACTTTTGTTATTGAGTATCTTCTATCCTGAGCCCAGTTACAAATAGGAGTTAAAGAATTGCTCATGTTTGCTAGAGGAGCATTTTTTTAAATTAAAATTAATTCTTTACCCATTTGCCCACCCTACTCTGTCTCAGGGCCTCAGAATTCTGTGTGTGTGTGTGTGTGTGTGTGTGTGTGTGTGTGTGTGTGTGCGCGTGCGTGTACTCACACACCTGAATGGGGGTGTCAGGAGAAAAGCAGCATGGATAAGAAGTCTGGGATTATATCCTTAGGAGATTATGTTTAAGGTTATCAAATGATCAAGAAAATGCCTGATACAGCCCATTGCATTATATTTATTGAGTGGCGGAGTGACACGGGTCGGGTGAGGTAAGCTGGTATGTAATTAATATGGGCCTGACATACCATTTGTTGTGATAAATTGTTACTAACTGGTGTCTGAGAAAATTGGTGTCTAAATGATGTCCAAGATATAGTGAGCGGACGACAGGAATGAATATATAGGGTTAGAAATTCATTGCTTTACTATGCGGCTCTGCACCATTTACATTCTTTAGCCCATTTATTTCTCCATCAAATAAAAAGTCGGTGCTTGTCCCCTTTCGCTTATGGGACAGACAACTTGAATGAACTCTGCCAACTAAATGCACCACACCTGGGTCAGGTGGGGAGGCCAGCTCAGACCAGCCATGGAAAGATGTCTTTGAGACCACCAGGAAAATGTGCCTCAGCATGGGCATTTAATGACATTAAGGAAAGGAAGGTTAATCTTATGTGTAATCATCATGGCATGATGGCTATATAAAAAACAAATATGCGTTTTGCTTTGCTTTAATATATTTCAGCCAGAAAAAATATAGGGAAGAGAGATGAAATAATGTTGGCCAAATGTTGGATATGGTGTATAAGTACATGGAGTTTTTTTTTTGGGGGGGGTGGTACTAGGGATTGAACTCCGGCTTTCTACCGCAAAGCTACACCTCCAGCCCTGTTTTATTTTATTTATTTACTTATTTGTTTATTTTTGCAGTACTGGGGATTGGACCCAGGGGCATTCTACCTCCAAGTTACACCCCCAGCCCTATTTTTTATTCTTTATTTTGAAACAGGGTCTCACTAAGTTGTGGAGGGCCTAAGTAGCTGAGGCCGGCCGTGAACCTGAGATCCTCCTGTCTCAGCCTCCCAAGTACTGGGATTACAGGCATGCGCCACCACACCCAGCTTTTTTTTTTTTTAATTTTGAAACAGAGTTCCACTAAGTTGCTGAGGACCTCACTGGGTTGCTGAGGCTGGCCTCCAACTTGAAAGCCTCCTGCCTCATTTCCCCAAGTTCTGGGATTATAGGTGTGTGCCACCATGCCCAGCTCATGAGGATTTATTACACTATTTATTCTCTTTACTTTTGTGCATGTTTAAAAATTTATATCATAGAAATTAAAAGTAGAATGTGGCTATGGTCTTATTATTTGACAATGGGGGACATTTGCCTTTTTTCTATATTCTGTTTAAGGTGCATATGATATGTGTAAGTAATATAATTCTAGAAAAGGAAAATAAAAGTCAGTTAGCAGTTACTGAACCCCACTGGGGTCCCAGGTGCTATGAGAGATACTTACTTAGTACATCTCCCTTCTCTTCCCATCCCATCCCATCCTACTCTCTAGATGTGTAAAGCTAGGTAATCCATTGAAGACTTAACTTGGAGGGAGCTGAGATCTTATAGTGGTACACGGCTTTTTAGTAGTGGCCCAAGGAATAAGGAAAGTGGGGACAGATTCAAATGCAAAGGATAAATTTCTTAGCCATTGTTTCTAAATGCCCAGAGGTATATGTCTCCCTGCGAAGCTATGCTTTGTTCTTCTGCCTTGTTTCCCAGCATGCCTTTCTTCCCTTCCTAGGATTCAGGCAGGCCAAGGCCCAGTTTAAGGATTCCTACCAAACAGCACATCTGGGTGGGGGTAGAGGCCAGAGCCAAATCAAAGTGCTGCTTCTACTCGTCCTTTGCTATACTGTTAGCAGTCCAAAGCTTGGGAAGCAAGTCCTGTAACAGGGACAGCACATCTGCGAAGGAAGGACAGCACCTCTTGCCAGACAGAGAGCGATGTTATAATCACACATCGAAAGCTGGAATTCCTGTGACCGCCGGGGTCACTCTCAAGAACGAGTAGCACGTTATATGTCATCTTTGTTTTTGTTTTTGTTTTTTCTGCTTTAGTCCTCTTTGATACGCCACCTGCGGCTCTCAGAGTCCCTGAAAAAGAATCAACTCTGGAATGGGATTGTAAGCATCACTTTGTTGGAAGGGAAGAATGTCTCAGGAGGAAACGTGGCCGAGATGTTCGTCCAGTTAAAACTGGGAGACCAGAGGTATAAAAGTAAGGTAAGTTCTACCGATTCTGTAAGGAGGACAGTGGTTTTCAGGAATAAGAATAAATAAATTAATTAATTAATTAATTAAAAGCTGTTTTCCTACTCTGCATTTCACAAGAATACAAGTAACTATTTTTAGCCTTCCTAACTATATTAAGGAGAATCCCAGAAAACAAAATAATGACATAGATGCAGTCAATTAATAAGGGTATTGCTTCGACTGCTTAATTTATTTTAATATAGTTACTCAGAGTACGAGAAAGCTTATTAAATCATGGCTTTGAATGCACAATTTATTTTCATTTTGAAAATGAGCAAAACATGTTTCATAGAATGCAGGAGAAGGATAACAGTGTTTTTTTTAAATCCTATATAAATAAAATTGCATAGTACTTGATATCTGGATTAAAATGTATAACTGAAAACATTTTCAAAATTATATACCCTTTGCTGTTGCTCACTTAACATCAAAAATAATTATCTAGTGCTGCTGGGTTTTGATGTGATTTTAAAAAAAATAGACTGCAAAAGTATTAAAAGTGAAAGTAATGATATTTTTAACTGTCTTTAAAAAGAAGTTGTCTTATTCTGCCAACCCAAATTCCATTTAATTTTTAATCATAGTAATTTGGTGTGGGTTTTATTTCAAAACCATGATCTCCAGACCATGGAAATTAATTAGCTTTACATAACTGTCAGACAAGAATATTTCCTATGTTTTATGAATCGAAAGAGCTAGGGTATTTGAAAGTTATGTCACATGCCAAAAGCCACATGGAAAAAAAAAAAACAGCAGAAGATTTTGAGAATAGACCCTGGGATATTTGCAATTCAAGCTTTCCAGAATCGAGGGTAAGACAGATATAGACAAGTTGGAAAATGATTTAGGGAGATAGGAGGTTGTCAGCAGTGTACAATTTTCAGTGCAAAATTAAATATTAGAAAAACTTTAGCGCAAAGACATGAAGAAATGAGGCACATGTCAAAGAATAGTTTATAAGAAATGTGAAAAATCGAGGGTGAGTTATACCAGAAATATGTGGATAATTATTTTGAGCAGGTAGCTTTAGACTGTATCTCACAGCAAGTGTATCTGAGGTTACCACTTCGCCCCACTAAGATTCCTTTAGCCAGTCAGGTCAGGCTAAGGGTTTGTGGGAAAGCTTTTCATCCTAGGACCACTTAGCCCTTTGGAATAAGGCGAAGTATAGAATTAGTCCAATATCTGCTATTGTCCCCTTAAGGGAATACTAAATTTAATTTGTGATTCTTGTAAGTCTCCCCACCCCCTGCCTGCTGGTTTCCAAATTTTGTGATCTGATATATTAAGCCTGATGTGAAAACCAGCTTAAATAACTTCATGTGACATTGGATGCAGCCAAAGTCTGAATTGCCCATGTTTTTCTCATGCAGAAATAGTGCTAGGATTTAATTGATGTTAGGATTTAATGGCTGATGTTGAACCCTTAGAGCTAATCGTCAGTGACCAACATTTTTACTCACTTTTTGTGCATAAATTGGATCTCTGTAAATGAGGGAAATGAACATCCTGCCAACAAACACAGTTTGAAATTATTCTTAGCGAGGACAGAGATACTGGCGGGATTTTCAGACTGCTCTCGTCAGTTTTGAAATATGGCTAGAGTAGATTTTCCTTATCTTACCTCCACTCTACTCTCCAGAGTCAATAACTCTGAATTTTAAAAATAGGCAGCAATGTACAAGTTATAGGTTTCTCATTTAATGCCTCTGACCAAGGTTAATTAAGATCTCAAACTGTTAATTTATATAGTTTTAAAACCAGCACTGAATGCACGGAAACAAAAATGTTGCAATTCATTAGCAAATTAGTATTATCTTCAGTAAATGAACAATTGCAAATTCTCTGTTGATATATGTCCACTCTATATACATGTATATGGGTGTGTATATGTTACCTATGGCTTCTTACAGTGTTCTTTTTAAGTTGGTGGATAAATTATTGAATTAGGGAGCCAACTAAAAGGATACTCATGTTTTGCCAATTCCTGAGTCCTCAAAGTCACTTTCATTCCCAAAAGGAATGTTTAACTTGATAAGGGGTGAGGTCATGACCTCTTGCCATGTAGAAATGAAATTCATGTGTAGCTGCTGTAGCAATGAATGGCGTTTTAAGAAAGTAAATGTTATAACTGCATGTTTTCTAGACACTGTGTAAGAGTGCAAACCCGCAGTGGCAGGAACAGTTTGACTTTCACTACTTCTCTGACAGGATGGGCATCTTGGACATTGAAGTGTGGGGAAAGGACAGCAAAAAACACGAGGAGCGGCTGGGCACGTGAGTCCACTGTGCTTCTCACTGGTGGGAGCTGGTCTCTGCAAGGCCTGGGGCTCAGGGAATGTCTTACTGTTGGGGCTGTGGGTAATAGCTCCTGTCCCACCCCCAGGAGCCATCAGTGAGCTGGGCAGCCAATCCTGATGGGAAATTTTGCTTTTAAATTGGTAAATGCCATTCAGATTTTAAAAGAGTATTGAAAACAGAAGAAAATACAGTGGTCCCTCAATTTCCATAGGGGATCGGTTCTAAGAACTGCACAGAGATAGCAAACTTTACAATGCTTGAGTTCTTTATATAAATGGATAATATTTGCATACAACCTATTTATATCTTTTCCTATACTTTAATCTCTAAATTGTTTATAATACCTAACATAATGGAAATGCTGCATCAATGGCATTTATCATTTACCAAGTATATATTGTTTAATGAATAATGTCCCCCAAATGACTTTACATGTTCATTACATACAATATTTTATGTGTGTGTGTGTCTGTTTGTGGTACTAGGATTGAACCCAGGGACATTCTACCTCTGAGCTACACCCCCAACCCTTTTTTATTTTTTATTTTTGAAACAGGGTTTTCCTGGGTTAAAGAAAGTCTAAGTTGTTGAGGCTGGCCTCAAACCTGCAATCTTCCTGTCTCAGCTTCCCATGTACTGGGAAATTCTTAGCTCAGTGTCTGGAACCCAGGAGGCCTGGCCAGACACATTTTCCTTTTTGAATATTTTTGATCAAAGGTTGGTTGAATCTGTGAATGTTGATCCTGTGGATTGAAGGGCAACTAACTGTATTTTGTGTTAGGAATTCTCTAAAGAAAGATTAACATGCTGGGCATGGTGGCGCACGCCACCGGGTTAGTGGCCAGCCTCAGCTCGCTCTCTCTCTCTCTCTCTCTCTCTCTCTCTCTCTCTTTCTCTCTCTCCCTTTCTCTCTCTCCATCTCTCTCTCTCTCTCTCTCTCTCTACCTAGTGAGGCCCTCTGCAACTTTGTGAGACCCGGTTTCAAAATAAAGTATAAAAAAAATAGGGCCGGGGGCGTAGCGCGGAGGTAGAACGCCCCTGGGTTCAATCCCCGGTACCGCAAAAAAAAAAGAAAAGAAAGATTAGCATGCCATCTAGGTCGATCTGGGACATGTTTGTATAAATTTCCAATGTGCCTTATTTGGTTTTTCCTACATGGTGAAATATTATATAATTTAGCCTCTCATGATGGAAACTTCAACATCCTTGATGTACTTTGTAGCAAACTATAATGGAATCGATCAAGGCCAAATCTATTTTTTTATTTCTTTACTTTGCACCCTAATTTAATTAAAGCATTTACTTGCCCCTATATAACAAAGAATAACATAACTATTATGGCTCGTTCATAATATAATACCATAAATGAATGCAATATGTAGAGTACAGTAAATGAGCAAGTACACACTGTGACCAGCCCATAGTAACAGGAAGGCGGTGCAAATAGAAGCACACGCTCCTCTGCTCTGTAGCACTAGCCCTGCAAGCTGGTGGCGTTAGGGTCCATGTTGTGCATGAAGAAGTGGACTGGAGAAGTTTACAAAGACTTGGAGCCCTGGACTTGAGATATATTAGGTTCACAGTCAGGATTCTGTGCTTTCAAAGACCAAGTCCTTTCCATCAAATCACTGCCTTTTGTTTATTCTACAAAAAATAGAATTTGCGTACAAATCTTAACACAAACATTTAAAAGGATTCCAGTAGCTCTGACTCCTGTTTGTAGACCTTGAACTTGGGTTCACGGACATGCCTGGGGTCACCTGTGGGGCCTTGGGAGGGCCGTGTGCCACCTCCCTCCAGCAGCCAGAGCATCTCTACTTTTGCCTGTGCTCTACCTTGGCTTTCTAGTTTAGGAAAGGTGGGTGTATTATTGAAAACTAAAGACTGACAACCACTCATCTAATATAACCCCTCAATTTTGCAACAAGGAAATGCAGAGACCCAGGGAGGTGAGCTGTTTTTCTGACAGCAAGGAGTTTAGAGAGAGAAATGGCATGAAACCCAGCTAACCAATACCTGAGACAGTGCTTGGTTCCTGCAAAGTTCTTAGCTCAGTGCCTGGCACCCATAGCACTAGCTCTTCTTGCTGCCAATGTCTCACCTTCCCTCAGAAGCTCCTCTTGAGATACACAGGTGGGGAGTTGAGTATCCATGAGCCGTTCCTCCAGTGTTTCTCACCCTATTGCATGGGACCTCCTGGCATGTTGCAGGATATTTTTAGCAAACCTGGCTGTCATTCACCAGATGCCGGTAATTTTCCCCAATTATTGTGTGGGAAAATGCATTCATGTGCACCCCCCCCATACACACACATACAGCATGCTACATTCCAGTGCACATATCCAACGCACCCTCCAGGACCCTAGCAGTTGAGACCTCTGCCTCTCATATGCAATAACCCTGGTTGCTGTGCTCAGCACAGTTGTCTAGGATGTCTAAGATGTGCAATCCATGCTTATTTGTGTCAACAATCTTCCAGGCCGGGTTTGTGCAAATTGGGTCATGCCACACTCTGCAACTCACGCTGGAAGCCAGTGCTTCAAGGACACTGCCTGTCAGGTCACATGTAGAACCTTCTCCCTCCCCCACAGACCACACAGGGTATCTGAGGCGCCTCAGATCTTTCCATGTTGGGATCTCTGACGCACCAGGGCCCTGATGGTGCCAATGGTAGGAGGATCAGAAACGTAGCGCTAGTCCTCGGAGCAGGGCTAAGTCACACAGATGCAGAGCACTCTGTGGCCCCAGGTGTTATCTGAACGATGGGAACTTGGCCTCCGGGATGAATGGCCGACGTGTTATTTTAGTAGGTACAAAGAAGAATGCCTTCGCATTTCACGTGTCATAGCGCTGTCGTGTTTCTGTCACATAATAGGAAGTGCTTTTCCTAAACGAGTGTTGGGTTACTTCACAGAGACAAAGAAACAATTTAAGATGTCCCTTTTATTTCATGTTCTGTCATTTGGACATTTATTTTTTATTTTAGCCATTTCCTGTTTGTAACTGAGATCTCTACCTGTCTTCTGGTATGTCTATCCTTCCTCTTCATGGATTTTAAAGGAGTTTTTTTGTTTCTGTTTTTTGGAATCCCTTTCCTTTTTCCTCTTCTGTAGTAGGAGAGATAACAAAAGTATCTCTCGGGAGCAGGTCCACAGCATTACCTTGCATTGAATGTGCAGGAGGGGGAATCCTTTCCTCACGCACAATGCTGCTCTCAGATTTCAAGCAGATAGTGCGCTAAGCACATCACTGCCCTGTTACTGCTCCTTCTTACTCGTTTTTAATATTTTGAGGGTTTTTTCCCCTTTCCTTTTGTTTGTGATGGTCATTCTAATGCTCAGCTATTTTATGTTGCAACTGTTGGGAAAATACTTTTTTTTTTTTTAATATCAGAAGCCTCTCAGAGAGCGGGGATGAACGTGAACTGTCCCCAAAGGCTGGTCTCTTGGTTTGCTTTTGGATAACAGCTTCATGTTAAAAATTTAAAACTCTAGATAGCCTCCCTGGGGGAATTTTCTTTGGTGAAGCTTCCTGCTGTAGGCAGTTTGACATGAGGGAAGGAACATCATCCTGGGGGCTAGCTAGCCCTGTAAAATTTGGGTAGAGAATTTGCTGTGGACTCTGGCTCTCTATCTGTGTAATGGGGACACTGGTTGACCTGCACCTAGCATGACTCACAGTACCAATATCTATTTGTCATTGTCTCCAGTGGGTATCATTGCTCTTAAATTTGAGATTGTTCTGCATGGCAACTATAGATCCCCATAACATTTGCAACTAAAATTATGAAGTTTTGAGTATGAAATATGATAAAAATTCAGCTCTTTTTTTTCAGTGGAAGTCAGCAGTGGCCATCCTCAGGGATAGGGTGGGAGGGGCATCTGCTGAATGAAGGACTGGCTGGCTAGGTTAGCCTGAACAGGGCTGGGGTTTTGAGCTATGGATGAAAACCGGGGTAGTGGTTGGTTATGTGAAGAGCACTCATAACTTCACAGTTGGCATTGCTAAGTTATTATCTTGGTGATGATTGAAACCTGGCTCTGCCCAGCAGCTGGTGTCCCCCAAGCACTCCAGAGTCTGTGGGGCTTTCTGACTTACACTCCCACCACCGTGCACGCACCTATGAGCTCTGCCTGAGCCACAGGTGACTCCAAACGGGGTTGGGGCCGATGAGATGAAGGTGGTTGAGTAAGATCCACTGTCCCCTGAAACCACACTGCCTAATTCCAGTGTTTGCTCATGAGCAAAGCCAACAAGAAAAGACAGCATCAGATGTGACACAGGGATAGTGAACTTTTAGGGAAAATAAGACATAAAGCTAAGTTTAACCTGCTCCAACTTTTTAATAAAATATAAGAGTAATATATATGTAAATATAAGAGAAGTATATATCAATTATTCCATTTTGAGTTGTGTCAAAGAACTCAGATAATTTTCTTTTTCTTTCTCTTTCTCTCTTTTTTATATATATACTAGTATTGGTGTACTGTAGTCTCACATCATAATGAAGTTCAGAGTGATAGGGACATACATGCACACAGCACTTGGTGAGCTTCCCCCCCGGCTCCCTGCCTACGCCCTCCCCTTCCTTGTACATGATATTGAAATTGGCATTGATAATTTCATATATGTACACAAACTTATCGGATATTTTCCATTTCCAGGTAATGCTAGAGATGATCTGGGCGCAGAATATTCTAGACTTAATTCCATTTAGAAAGGCTAAGAATGAGAATCCGTAAGCCCTTTTTGACTAGCCTGCCTCACAGCCACTCCTCAGTCCCAGATGGTCTTATAAAGTGGCTCTGACATTCGACCGGTTTATGAGTGGCTTTGAGGCAGTGAAAGTCTGGGCTAGAGTATTTCTCTGGACAAATTGCACCCCACGTGCTTGATCGCTTTTACAGCTGGGCTTCACACGTGTACCCTTCTCTTCCTGTCGGCCTGCTTCCTTAGCCTCGGAGATTTACAGCTTTTAAAACTATAGCACTCTTTACTGCCCCTTGCATTTAAGTTAAAAGCTGACCAGTCTGTAATATAAAACATAGAATTATGGTAATGAATAAGAGGTTAAAAGCTATCATGGCAAGTAAAACTCGAGCAGGTTTGGCTTGACTGATACGGTAAAATTATGTGTTGAATTAAAACATTAAAATGCTGTGGGATTAATGGAGAAAGACAAGAACTGGAGGTCAGAAACGATGCTAAATCAGCACATTAACTGCCCGTGGGTGAGAGAGGAAAGCTTTAATATGTGTCTGTGGCAGAAAAAATAAAAAACCCACAAAAGTAATTTAGTCCCTGTTTCCTTCAGGTGAGTAGAACTGTGGAATTTTTAATCTGGGAGGCACCTAGGAAATACATTTATTTTAATTTTTTTTTAACATAGGGACAGAAAAAGAGGCTATGAAGCATTTAGTTATTTAACAAAAAGCACTGGCTTTCTAATTTGCATTTTTTTGACGTTATTAGTTTTTTATGCCACAGGCATTCATTTATTTCTGCATTCCTTTTATTCACAAATACAGACCAGGTTGTGTGGTGGGCAGGCTGCAAATGATGAGGAATCTATCTTTCAAGACTGCTGTCTCTGAGCTCTAAGTTTTGGGTACCACAAGTTAGCAGGCAGCAGCAGTACCACGGAGTATGGGCTGAAGATCCCAGCACCATGGAAACCAGCTTGGCCTTGGTGGGGAAAGGGGGAGGCATCCTGGAAGAATGGTGGTCTACAAAGAAAGAGACCTGTAGAAGGGCTGGTAGATAGCATGACAAGGAGATTGGAAGAAAAGCTTTCGAATAAGACCACACAATATGGGCAGATGTCTGGTAGAGATAGGCACATTCCCTCTGAGAAACTTGACAGGGGCAGGAAGAGTTGTCGATGTCAGCTCTAGTGGCTGGAGCAGAGGACGGGTCACAAAGTCAAAGGACTCCATCTCACAGAAAGGAACAGAATGGCAGCTCTCCCCTGGGCACGCTGGAATCTGTGACACTAAGTCTATCATTTGTTGAGCTCTTATCCATTGATACTGTCTACCGTCTGATGTTGGGATGAGAATTTCCTAATGGCCTGAGGAGCAGTGTCTTGAACCTTCTGAACCGTTGTCCCAACATGGCCTCCCACCTAGCCTATAAAGTCACACACACCATGGGGCCAGGACACAGAAGAGCAATTCTAGAAGTTTTCTTGCTTTATTGGTTTTTGTTAAGAAGCAGATATTTGGGTATTTTGGCCAGAGACTCTTGGGCTATGGTGATTTAAAAATTATTTTATTTATTTATTTTTTATTGGTGCATCGTAATCATACATCTTGATGGGTTTCAGGGTGGTAGAAGTATCCATGTACACAGCGGTCAATTAGCCTTCCCCCAATTCCCACCCCTTTTCCCTCCCCCTTCCTTCCTCCTTGTGCTCAGCATAGTAGTTGACTTTGATATATTTGCATATGTTCATCCTGTGCATTACGATGTTTCCCTCTTCCCCCTCTCATCTCCCTCAGTTCTCCTTTGCTCATCTGAGGTTTTCTCCATCTTTGTCTGGAGTCCCTCCTACGCCTTATTCTCCCTAGCTTCTGCATATTAGGGAGAGCATCTGACTTTTCACTTTTTGTGACTGACTAATCTCAGCATAATGTTCTCTAATTCCATCCATTTCCCTGCAAATGACGTAATTTTGTTCTTCTTGATGGCTGCGTAAAATTCCAGTATGTACCTATCCCATAGTTTTGTAATGAATTCATCTGTTGATGGACATATTGGCTGGTTCCATAGTTTGGCAATTGTGAATTGTGCAGCTATAAACATAGATATGCATGTATTAGTCTGGTAATTTTTTGAAAAAAAATTTTAGGTTAATATCTCTGTTATCTTTCTTGATTGTGTTATCTGCATCCAACCTTGTAATTCTTAACAAAGGTACTTCTCTTATGTGACTCGCCATAGCTAACTTACTAGCATTTCTAAAGTCCGGGTTAGACAAACAGCCCTGTATCATCACCCCCCAAACATCTGGTAGTGTCCCTTCATAGTAATCTTCCCCCATCGTCAGCCTTGGCAGTTATTGATATGATCAAAGTAGCTTCACATTTATTGATCACATCCATCACAATAGCTGTGCCTTTTCCAGAAGGTTAAATGAATGTTTTACTTTTTTCCCTTCACTTGGAATAATGCTTTTGCAGTTCATTCATGGTTTGTGTATCGGAATCAAGTAAGTCCTGAGTTAACAAACCACATTCAGACCCCTGTAATGCTGTGTTGTATTTTGTTGAATGAAGGTACCACAATTATCTCATCTTCTCCTCTTCATGCATATTTGGGCTGTTTCAAGATTTGGATTACTATAAATTCCTAGTCTTTTGTGGTATCCCCATGTTGATCCTGATGGCCACCTGATTTTGTAAATAAATTTGTATTGAAAACAGTCCTGCTCATTTGCCTATACTGTCTATCAGTGCTTTCATACTGCAAGGGCAGAATTGAGTAGTGTCATCAGAGTCTTGCATGGACCACAAACCAAAATTTCTACATTTCTGGTCCTTCACAGAAAAAAAGAAAGAAAAAAGATCTCCATATGAGAAAATCCTGCCCTGCCCCCATAACAGGTGGCTGAATTGTTGACAGAAAGCCTTGGAAAAGAGCAAAAGAGAATTTGCAGGTCTTCAGTAGCAAGTAGAAAGTATTAAAAGACCAACCACATTATTTAGGGTATACTCTGAGAGAACGTGGTGCACTAGTGGAAAATGGAAAGGGAGGAACCTGGGTTCTCCTTTTAAGATTGCTTTATATGAAAAATACCTTTGATGAATGTATTATAAAACATTTATGTCTTAAAGATTTTAGATATTGGTTCATTTATCTATGAAACTAAGAAAAGCCACAAAAAACCACTTTATTCACTTGATACTTCCCTTTTTTGGAAGTTTAGGTGAATATTGTGGTAGAGGCATCTCAAATTTTGAAGGAAAAGGTTTTTGATTTTTTTTTTTTTTTTTGCTGCTGCCTTTTGCTAATGGCCATTCCTAGCTTTGAAAATAATGCAAATCGTTCTTCCTCCCTCTGACTAAACCCCAGAGGTTCTGTTTTTCCTTCTAACTTTTGGGCAAACTGGAGCAATATGGACTGAAGTTGAAGGAGGCTAAAATGGGAGGACAGGTTTTGTATGGAACACATTACCTCTTTCTCTCATATTTCCTCTTCTAGAATGGGAGAATAAATTGGGATGGCAAGTGGGTAAAAATAAATAAAATAAAAATGATATAGAAAGTTTATAGAAAGCTATATAGAGGAACTGGTTATTAAAATAGGGAGAGGGTAACTTTAATTCTTAATTCTTAATACATCAGTTTACACAGTTGTAGTAGGTTAGGTCAAAATCCATGTGCAAAAGTTTTAATTTTGATTTGCATGTGCATTTAATATATCGATTTAATTTGCTCTTTCAAGTCACTAAGGAAATGGCATTGTAATATCTGGCTGAGTATATTCTGTAGTTAATGGAAAATCCCAGTAAGTTGGTGCCAGTATCTTCAAGGTATTCCTTTTGGGCCTCTGATATCTAAACTAGGCCTAGCTGTTTTACGTGCAAGGGTTATTTCCTGCCTAGCTAAATAATCTTTAAACAGGAGATAAGCCCAAAACTTCCACAATAGACACACATGACCAAAAAGTTGGTACAAATGCATTCATTTTGAGAAGAAAGCTAATATTTACTTTTGTATTTTGTCTGGTATGTGGTTCAACTTTTGTTTAAGGTAACAGTCTGCTCTGTTCTAGTAAGTTGGGCATGGTCATGATCACTGGGAGAATTTGCAAAGTTATCCTAAATATGCTAATATTACTCACAGCATTATTAAATTACTCTTTAGAATGATGTCAGGACCACTTTGAATTAACCAAGAAAAATTTTAATATTGTTTATTTATACATTACTTTTGACCCCTAAATGCTATTACCCTTCAGAGAACTTGCCTCCAAATAACTTTTGGCTGTTCAAACAAACAAAACCACCCACACACAACAGAGTAAACATTAAAGGAGGAAAATAAATTGCCATTATTAGTGGCATTAAAAAGAATGTTCCACAAATATGGTTGTGATAATTTGGATAGATTAAAGTGACCACCAGAGAAAATTCTTACAAACTTGGATCATTTATCATTCTTAAGAAAGAGCTTTCTTAATAAATAAAAGTATATATGATAGCCCAAAATAATGAAATATTTCTAAGCACACATTCTACTTCATATTGGTTAAGACTATGTGAGTTCATGCTTTTCTAGAAATGATGTAATCAAAACACTTGATATGTCCTCCTTTCTAAGCAAATTTAATTCCTTACTTACATAATTGCTTATGAAATAAAAATATTAACTAATCTCTCTTTTCATGGGTAGTACTTAAGTTTTAATTTGAAAAGATTCCCCATTGCTACAGAAAATATTATTTTGATTCAAAGCATAGAGAGTAATTTAAAATATATGTATTTTTTGTAATCTGTCTTCAATGAAAGCAGTTGACAATTTTTATTTTTTTATTGATGCATTGTAATCATATGTCTTGATGCAGTTCAGGGTGAGAGGCATACATGCACACAGCACTCATTGAGCCCTCCCCCAGTTCCCACCCCACTCCTTCTCCCTCCCCACCTTCCCATGCTCAATACAGTGATTTAGCTTTGATAAGTTTGTGTGTGTACATCATATCCATTGAGGTGTTTCCCTCTTCAAGTCTTCCTCCTCTCTCCCATCTCCCTCAGTTAGGTCCCCTCCTTCACTAAGGTTTCTCCTCCTTTGTCTGGAGTCCCTCCTCTGACTCAATTTCTCTAGCTTCTGCATATGAGGGAGAACATCTGACCTTTCACTTTTTGTGACTGATTAATATCACTTAGCATAATATTCTCCAGTTCCATTCATTTCCCTGCAAATGATACAATTTTGTTCTTCTTTATGGCTGAGTAGAATTCCATTGTGTATATATTCCATAATTTTGTAATCCATTCATCTGTTGATGGACATCTCAGGTGGTTCTGTAGTTTCACAATTATGAATTATGCAGCTGTAAACATAGAGATATGCATGTATTACTATGGTAGTCTAGTTTCAATTCTTTCGGGTAGATACCCAAGAGTGGTATAGCTGGACAAATTTAATGTTTGTAAAAGTCAGCACTTTTCTCCTAAGTAAAGTCAGTTTGGGTAAATAGGAAATAATACCCATGTTTATTTAATTTTATCAACCTGGATGATTTTATCTATATATTAATGTAACTCAAAATTGCCATTGCTTTATATAATGTATATGTAAGTTTACCTATTTTTTCCCCCTGTGGTACCAGGGACTAAATTCAGGGGCATCCTACCTCCAAGCTACACCCCCAGCCCTTTTATTTTATATTTTGTTTTTGAAACAGGTTCTTGCTAGGTTGTTGAGGGTCTCAGTAAGTTGCTGAGGCTGGCCTGGAAACTCCAATCCTGGAAACTCCAATCCTCCAATCCTCTCAGCCTCCCAAGTCCTGAAATTACAAGCATGCACTACCATGCCTGGCTAAAGTTAACTATTTCTAGTTATTTGCTAGCATACAAAATGCATTGAAGATTTGGGGCAAAAACCTATCCTTATTGCTTATTGTGAGAGGCAGCACTTCTATCCTCTCCTAAAGCCTTGAATATTCATCATATCCCATAATTGTGGATAGCAAATAAGACTTATAAAAAATTATGTAGAACTACTATTGGCCACCTCCCCCATCCCACCTGCACACATAAACATAGTAGGTGTGGTCCAGGCAAAGCCAGAGCTTTCAGTGTTAAAGCAAATAAATGGCTTAGCACCTCAGCAATGCCCCCCCCCCTTCTCTTTTAGTGTTTGCTTCTGTATTTCAATGTGTTTGAGGTTTTCCACAGCTCCAGAACACTGCCTGTTAAGAGGCGGAAAACATGCACTTTCTAGCAGATGGGTACAGCCCTTCCTGGCAGCGCTGCGGCATGGGATCAATCAACAGCACTTCATGCTCCATTTGTCCAAAAGAAACCCACCTGAGGATACTCTGTGGAACCATGCCTATTAGGAAAACACCTTAACATGTTTCTTTAAATAAAAATTCGTCACTTGGCATTAATGGGGAAGAAAATGCTTTCTCCATTAACCCTATCCCACTGAGAAGAAGTTCTCATCTTCTTTCCTCCTTTTTGTAAACCAAGATACTTTATTCTCTTGGCTTCTAAAAACCCCATGGCGGGAAAGCCACATAGAGCGCTCCTTTGTGATGCTTAAACTTGGAAACTCCCTCCCTGATTCTTGCTCTCATCATCTGCCTCCAGACCTTACTTGGCGGAGACCTGACTTACCTCCTTTTCATTTGCTGTCCCCTGATGCTGCCTTCTCTTTGATTTTCCTTACCTCTTCCTCGCCTTAATTTTAGAACATGCTAGGCTGGGAGCATGTCTTGGGGGCCAGGGGAGCCCTTGCAACCTTCACTGCTCCATAAACCTGACTCTGACAGAGTGAGGTGTGAGGGGGGGGGAGATGAAATACAAGACAGGTGCCTCGGAGGGTCCATCGTGGCCTGGATTGAGTTAATCGCTTTCCTCTCTCTGCCTTCTGACATTTTTCTAGGTGTAAAGTGGACATCGCAGCTCTCCCACTGAAGCAAGCCAACTGCTTGGAGCTGCCGCTGGAGAGCTGCCTGGGGGCCCTGCTCCTGCTCATCACACTCACGCCATGTGCCGGAGTCTCTGTCTCCGACCTGTGTGTCTGCCCCTTAGCGGACCCCAGCGAACGAAAGCAGATTTCCCAGAGATATGTGAGTGCTTTGCCTTGTTACACCGCGCCCCCCTCCTCCCACCTCTGCTTTTAAGTTGGAACAAAGTCTATGAAGTGAAAAAAACTGCATCAAAAGAGATCTTTGTCCCCAGTTTAATTGTGTGTCTCATAAAACAAGACGTCAGACCCTGGGGTTAATGCATCAGTGAGAAGGAGAAAGGAGACTCGAGTTCGCCTTGCTTTTTTAAAAGCCAGAAAGGTCTTTGGACTTTTTTTTTTTTTTTTTTTTTTTTGCTGTCAGGAAGTCTTTGGGGAATGCTGAAATCCTCAAGGAAACTGATCCTGGTTTCACATATTTGCACATGCAAATGGGAATATCCATAAAAGTTCATAAAAGTGACTTTCTTAAAGCAACCATTAATGTTTGCAATGGTATAGCTACTTTTAATGTTTGCAGTCATTCTTGTTTGCAAGGTTAAAGATTCCAGACTTTTCTTTAGGATGAAGGGAGAGCATGCTCATGTCTTAGCAAAACCTTAGGAGGCATGAAGGTTCTATACAACCCACATGAAGATATCAGTGTGTGTGTGTGTGTGTGTGTGTGTGTGTGTGCGTGTTTCCCTCAAGTAGTTGCCATGTGACTGAGAGTCCACTCAGCACTTTAAAATCAAATAGCTGTCTCCTCGTCACTTATTTTTTGTGTGTGTGCGCTGACTTTTCTAGGTACCTTTATTTTGCATTCTGCTTTTATCCCATCTCCTTTGTAAATCAATACATTTACTTGATGGCCATGCATGGAAGGCACATTTTTAGAAAGTGGCATAAAAATGAAGCAAAGATGAATCCCTATTCAATGGCCATATCATTCTCAGCATAAACTTTAGTGCCTCTAGAATCCCTCACTGTATAGCTGTATTGATTAATTGGAAAATTCTTTATCTTCGAGAGTACAAAGCCTAGCCCATGTATCTCATTGTCCACACAGAGCCTGCGTGCCAGGTTGACAGACTCTGAAAAAAGTTTTGACAGAATTCACTATTGATGTTCTCTCTGATGACTTGACCTAAGCAAATTAAAAGTTGGGGGCAGAAACTAAAACTTTCCCCCAAGGTTTCCCGTGCATAAATTGCAAAATATACAAAATTCATGAGGCATGTTGTGTATTTATAAAGTAACATTAGATAGCATTGTAATGACTGCTTTGGACAATGTCTTAGGATTTGAGGAGTAGTATTTGTAAAAAAAGGTTTGAAGAGGCCATGGTAAAAATAGGAACACCAGTTATTTCTCAGCCACCAATGTTTCTCTGAAACAGCTGGCCAGCGTGTTCGGAGGAAAGAGTGCTCTGTTACAAGGCAGAAGTTACAGCCCTTTGGATTTGTTTCTTAGGTTCTAAGAATAGATATTCTTTCAGGCATTTCTGCCTCTAAATTATAAAATCATTTTATTTCAAATGTTTTCATCTTAGCTAAAGAACTAGTTGGCTGGTTGGTTTGTTTGGGTGAGATTGAAAATCCAGAGGAGAAACAACTTTCAAAAGTTCTTGGAAATGGTGCATATTAAGTTAGGCAATACTTAATTATTATTAGCTTTTGCGATTTAACCCTTTAGGGATTAAAATGCCTAAATAACATGGATTCTACTGTTTTCCTATAAATCCGGTCAGTCTGTTTATCACAGGTTTTTGCTCTGTAGTTCTGGTGGAAACTATATCTGAAAGTTTTGAAAACAGTGTCTTTTTCAATAGATGTGTGTTCTGTAGGCATGAGAAGAATGTTCATATATTTTTCATGCACAATTTTTTTTGCAGTACTGGGAATTGAACCCAGGGACATTCTACCTCTGAGCTACACCCCCAGCCCTATCTTTTTTTATTCTTTATTTTGAAACAGGGTCTCACTAAGTAACAGAGGCTGGCCATGAACCTAGATCCTCCTGTCTGTCTCCCAAGTACTGGGATTACAAGTGTGCACCGCCACGCCCGGCATCCTGCACAATTTCTTAAGGATGCCATAGACTTAGCCATTTAAACATTGCTATATATACTTGAGAATGACCAGTACAAATATTCAAGGTTTGGTTCATGCAAACTAAAGAGTAAAGAAAATGTGAATAAAGGGTGATACTAGATCCTAAACCTCTAGTGAACTGGCTAAGATAAAGATCAGAAAATGTACTCTATTTCCATCCCCACTCTTTCCTGTGGTAATAAATATCTACATAGGTCCAAGTTTAGTCCTTAAACTATCCATAAAGTATTCATAAAGTTTGTACAAAGTAGAGATCAGAATAATGCTGCCTTTTAGGACGATTTAAAGTTGCATTAAATACAAAAAGGGTGAAAAAGAACGAATGCGCTTCTATTCACATGTTTTCTCAGTGGGATCTCTGTGCTAACACCAGGGGGCGATGCTAAAAATAGATTGTATGTGCTTTTGTTTATTTTGAAATTGTAGTTAATTAATTCTCAGTCACTTTTCTTTCAATCTGGCTGCCGTAGGAGCCTAAGTGTTCTGTGGGCTTACATAATGCATTTTTTGAAACTTTGCTAAGAATTTCACGAGATGGGGAGATAATGGAACTTATGTCCCGTAACATTTCAAAGCGTGGATAGTTGATAGTATATTAGAAAGCTCTTTTCATTTGGGGTCTCCTTTTTTTCCTTTCAGTGCTTACAGAATTCTCTGAAAGATATGAAGGATGTTGGCATTTTGCAAGTGAAGGTTTTAAAGGCAGTAGATCTCCTAGCAGCAGATTTCTCAGGTATGGAACATTTTTTCATTTTTTAAAAAATTCCCTTTTATTGTTACTGTTATCGATTTCCTGCTTTGCGGGGATCTTTTGGAAATGCAAAATGCGTAATGAATAGAAGTAAGTATCCTGCAATCATGCACCTTCAAATAGAGTAGTGGGACAAAAACCATGAAGACCAACCTGAGCAATGGTTTTCTCATGGTGCGCTTTTTCCCCCAAATTACTTTTTCAAATAATTATATTGTCATATGATCATGTAATCATAGTCCATTTGGGATTCAGATATGTGTGGATTATTAGTGTGATTATTAGTGTGCTGTGGTACTTCATGTAGTCATGATTGGACCCAGAACCTCTCCTCTCTTCAGCTCTGTGCTGAGGGCTGTTCACGCTTCACAGTGGAAAGTGCGTGGTTCAGGAAGCTGAGGACAGCACATCTGGCTGACCCTTGACGTTGTCCCTTAGGAAGTGTCTCTTGGTGCTTCCAGATAAAGGTTGGAGCAGATTTGTTTTGTGCTAAACTAGGCTCTGCCACCTGTAGAGTCATGGAGACATCCCGATGTCTAATCAGGGACTCTCCACTCATTGCTAGATTCCCCCTTGTGCTGACTAGCAAGTAGCCACCTACATGACAGATGCTATTTACCACGTGAATTGATGAACAGGGAGTGTTTCACAGCATGGCTCTATCTGTTGACATGGTCTTGGATGTGTTTGGTTTGATCCCATGTTTTTCCAAGGTGGTCTATTCTTTTTGTTCCTCCTGTACAAAAACGATTGCACTACATTTGTGGAACTTCTAAACTTCTGAGACTGAGTAATCTCAAACTTTGGGAAAGTGCATTTTAATTTTAAGCACACACTATTTGAAAAATTAGGGAAAATATAAACTTAGTTTAAATATAAGCTTAGTTTGTAAATGTAGTTCTCTGCCTCAGAGAACCAATAGAAATGGCTATTCTGCAATCATCTGATAGAAACAGATTCCCACCTTAAGAAGGTACCCAGCAAGAAGATGCAAAAATGTGGTTTTCTTTTGACCAACAGGAAGATAGAAGTTTTAAGGATTGTATATGAACTATTAAAATTATTACTTTTAATATCCATTAATACATTTGCAAATGTTTATAGGGTTGCTAATTTAGAAATTCTCCTTTCTTGTTGCTTAAATTTTACGAAAACATTCAATATTTCACACATGCCTTTGACAACTAATTCAATTATTAAACACATGCCCTTGATATTACTGGCTTTGTTGCCACTGAAACATATTTAGAGCTACTGACTAGTTTTCCTGAGTATCTTATTTTTACTTCTAAATGTTTAGATACAGCTCTTTTTGAATTCACATTTGCTGCCGTCTCAGGAAATGTCTTAAGTCCCAAGAACTTATTTATGCCTTCCAGCAGTTATTTTTTTTATTTAAAAATATGTAACACTTCACGAATGTGCGTGTCATCCTTGCACAGGGGCCATGCTAATCTCTGTATCGTTCCAATTTTTAGTACATGTGCTGCCGAAGCAAGCACTCAGCAGTTATTTTTAAAAATTCCTTCTATACTTGTAGTTTTTTGATCTCCAGCAACTAATTATAATGATTTCAAAGTTGTATTTTTAAAGCCTTTCTTACAATGACATCCCTATGTGGAAACACTTTTTTACAACCTATTTGACTATACCCATCCTATCAGGTGTTATCCATCAAACGCCCTGACACTGGTACCAAGGAGAGTTATTTTAGGTCAATATATCATCTGCATAGAGTACATTGACTATTTAAATAAGGTTCATAAGAGAGGAAAATAAAATATGAGTATTTATAAATACTAAAAAATAAGGCAAAATTCTCTTTATGTAAGAATGATTTGGGGGGAGAAATGTTATTTTTGTTGTGGATTTTCTATTCGAGATATTCAATAAATAGTTTCAGAGTGGTGAAGGCACCCTTTGCTTCTAGTACCAGGAATGCATAAGAAATAGGTAACTATTTATGCTCTAGACCCAGCATGTTCCAGTCAGCCTTACTTGATAAACGAGGGCTCCTCTACTGCAACTGATCAGGGAGGAAGTGTTCACCTGCAAATAAAAAAAGAAAGATATTTACTCTGAGTAACCAGGGACATTCTCTAAAGAATGATGGTGATCCTAGACAGGGTACAAAGGGATAACTTCCCATCCTTTCCACTTTTATCTATCCATCAACATCCATCTATAGTGGTAATTGTTTCTTAAATATAGTACTAAGTAACTACAATAACTGATGCTTTGAGCGTGTGTCACCAAGATTCAGGAATCCTGATAAAGCCAAAGTCCAAGGGAGACAGGTTGGGGCAGTGGTCTAGGGAGGTCACAGTTACTATTTGCAGGGTGCAGGGGATCTCAGGTCTTGGAGGAAGAATTAATACAAGTGGTACTGTCTGTCCTCAGTGGTTGGCTAATTTTAAAGCCATCTATCTCTTTGCAAGTAACAATTAGAAAAGGAAAACAAGTCATGCAAGCCTCTGTGATCAAAGGAGGACATTCCTTGTTAGTTGTTATTGATGATATGATCATGCAGTTAAAGAAAGAAATTAAAATTGAACACTCGTGACTATACTAGTATTTTAGAATATTGGGATTAAATGTACGTATTAAAGTAACTTTCTTTTCCATAAGAATATTTTCTTATATGAAGGCAAAATATTAGTGTATAACTTTTCAAATGTCACAAAATATATTAGTAACCTAAGTCTGCATATATTACCAATATTAAGATATTTATAAAAGACTTTCTAGGCTGTCATGTAAAAATATATTTATTTTTAAAATTATGCATGCATTCTTTTGTAAAGATGCTGTCTTATCATGTGGCTGAAGCTATTCATTATGAATAAATTTAAACTTCTATATATCTTGGCTTTTTTTAGAGTTTCTGAAATTTATTATATAAAATACCTTTTAAAATAATTTAAAGTGATCTATTTTGTCTTAGAGTCCCTCCCTCTAAAATTGGTGAAAGGTATTTTAATGTTCTCAGGCCTAGGCCACCTTTAGATTTTATAGCCATGAACAGTGTGATTCTAATAGAAGAGCCTGCCAGATGTTTTTATTAAAGTTTGCCTCCGGGGTCGGGCGGGGTGGCGCATGCTTGTAATCCCAGTACTTTGGGAGGTGGAGACTGGAGGATGGGGTTCCTGGCCTGCCTCAGCTCTCTCCCTCTCTCTCTCTACTTAGTGAGGCCCTCCGCAACTTCGTGAGACCCGGTTTCAAAATAAAGTATAAAAAATAGGGCTGGGGGTGTAGCGCGGAGGTAGAACGCCCCTGGG
>PVJS01026041.1:0-27341 GCA_004027185.1 Glis glis | reverse complement strand
GAGAGAGACAGGGAGAGAGAGAGAGAGAGAGAGAGAGAGAGAGACGGGGGGGAGAGAGAGAGAAAGAGAGACAGCGAGAGAGAGAGAGAGCACGCGCTCGCGTGTGCGAGCTGAGGCTGGCAGCGAACTTGGATCCTCCGGTCTCCGCCTCCCAAAGTACTGGGATTACAAGCATGCGCCACCACGCCCGGCATAATTTACTATCTTTAAAACTATGCCATCACCTGAGCACAGTGGCACACACTTATAATTCCAGTACTTGGGAGGCTGAGGCAGGAAAATCGCAGGTTCAAGGCCAGCCTCAGCAATTTAGCGAGGCCCTCAACAACTTAGTGAAACCCCGTTTCAAAAATTATAATTAAAATAGGGCTGGGGGTGTAGCTGAGAGGTAGAATACCCCTGGGTTTAATCCTCAGACACACACACACACACACACACACACACACACACAACTAACCATCAATAAATTCAGTCTGCTTTGAGTTTTTTAATTTCACGATTGAAATTGGCCTGCAATTCTTCTTACTGTCTTCTTGTTGCCTGTTTTCACAATCAAGATATACTAATCTAAGAAATGAGAGTGCACCCTTGTTTTCTGTTCTCAGAAAAAATATTTGTAAATTTGGAATAATCTGTTTTTTAAGAGGTTGGTCAGACATGATGGTTAAAACCTTCTAGGCTTTCTGTGTGCATGCCGTGAGAAAGATTTTAAACCACACATTAATTACTCTTCACAAGTCAGTATCAATAGTTTTGGCAAGTGATTCTTATTAGGAATTTGTTCATTTCATCTAAATTTACAAATTTATTAGTATAACATTTTCATAATCACACAGTTAAGATGAGGTGCATTTGTTTGTACCAGAAATCCAAATCTAGTGGTGTTAGCAGGTTTTATTTTTTTCTTGTGTAATGAGGAGATCAAAGATAAGCCGGGTGTGGTGGCGCACGCTTGTAATCCCAGTACTTGGGAGGCTGACACTGGAGGATCCGGGTTTGCGGCCAGCCTCAGCTACTTAGTGAGGCCCTCTGCAACTTAGTGAGGCCCTCTGCAACTTAGTGAGACCCGGTTTCAAAATAAAGAATAAAAAAAATAGGGCTGGGGTGTAGCTCGGAGGTAGAATGCTCCTGGGTTCAATCCCAGTACCGCAAAAAAAAAAAAAAAAAAACCCAAAAAGGTCTAAAGGTCGGTTGTCCAGAGTGGTATGATGACTCCACCATATTATCTGGGACCCAGATTTCTTTGTCTTTCTGCTTTGTCATACGCTGTGTTCTTGTGACTACCTTGTCACCAGCTGGCTGGCTTTGAGCATGTTGGTTGAATTCTAGGCAAAATGAGGTTACAAAAAAGGGATAGACACCTGGCACAAGGTTCTCAATACACAAATACATACCATGCACTTGAAAAATATTAGTAAACAGTAATCATAAATAACTAGAAATGGGTAGCTATAACTAAGCTGTCTAAAAGCTCTAGAAAAAATTAAGCCAGGCATGGTGGTGCACACCTCTAATCAGTACTTGGGAGGCTGAGACAGAAGGTTTGCAGGTTTGAGGAAAGCCTTGGCCCTTGGGTTCAATCCCCTGTAACACACACACACACACACACACAGATGGAAAAATTAAGAAAGGCTGAGAGTGATTAACAGGCAACTGGAAGCCAAGTGGGAAAGCCAGAGAGCTTCCTTGGCAGTATCTAAAGGGCTCATTTTTGCAGTGGAAGGGCAAGAAAACCATGGACCAGGCTCAGGATTTACTCATTGGAATAGTCAAGCTTCAAAGAAGATTATAAACTCCTACCCAATATAGGTCTGCTATGCCCCAGTCACGGCTGTGATTGAAAGAGAGTGGGGCTGTACCAGTTAGCTTTCATGCCACAGTAACCAAAATCCCTGACAAGAACAACTCAGAGGAGGAAAGGTTTATTTGGCTCGTGGTTTCAGAGGTTCAGTCCATAGTTGGACAGCTCCAAGGCAGAAACATCACAGTGGCAGGCAGGGTGGTAAATATTTTCACGGGGTGAAAATACTGTTCAACTCATGGTAGCTGGAAGCACACAGCAAGACAGGAAGTGGCGAGGGACAGACATAGTCCTCGGGGCCATGTCCCCAGTGCCCCACCTCCTCCAGCCATGCCCACCTCTGAACCTTGGTGCTGGGGAACCATGTTTTCAACACAGGAGCTTTTGTGAGAATATTCCAAATCCAAACCATAACAGGGACTCTGCCTGTGATAGGGTCGTCCACGCTGATGCCCCTGAAAAATATAGAGTGCTACCCTAGTGATGACAACCGGTCCAGCCACAAAGTCAGCAGAGATGGAGGCGCCACCAGGGCAGGACAGCACGGGGTTCCACGTAACAAGCCTGATCTAGCCACTGCTGCCACCTAGCGGCCAGCCTTGCAGCAGCCAAGACCAATGTCAAGGACCAACCATTCCTCCAGGGAACCAAGCAACCAGGTTGCTTGGTTTGGCCTCTTGCATTTTGAGAACTAGCAATTTATTCCCATAGAAATGGGCACCTATTTCAGGTGTGGGCTTGCCTCTCCTGCCCGCGGAGCCTCACCACCATCTGAGAACGTACAAAGATTTTGATCCAGGGGGCCGCCTTGCAGGGAAGGAGGTGTGGGAGTCGGCCTGTGACCATGGGACTCATATAATAATACACCATCAAAACCTTCTGGCCTCGAAGCACATTGCCGTAGCCTGCTGAGGCTCCAGTTCACGGGAGACACTCAACCAAGGTGGACCATCTTCTGGGATGTTGAATACAAACCAAAGACTATTAGATGGTTGTGCGTCCCCAAGGAGAAGAATGCATGGGTCCAATGTGTGACCATGTCCAGCGACTGAGTTTCGTCTTTTGGCAGATCTGCAAATTTAGAGGTCCTGGTGTCCAAAGGGAGAAATGCTTCTGCCTGTATATATAGCAAGAGCCCACTTGAACTATAAGCTGCCTGTGCCGTCTTGGCATTTTAGCCTCTTTGTGTCTAGAGACCAGAAGGAAAGGAGTCGTCATTTTATTAAGAATTGAAGCCAGGCGTGGTGGTGCACACCTGTAATCCCAGTACTTGGGAGGCTGAGACAGGAGGATTGCAGGTTCGCGAAGACCAGCCTCAGCAATTTAGTGAGGGTTTCTGCAACTTAGTGAGACCCTGTTTCAAAATAAAAAGGGCTGGGGATAGAGCTCAGAGGTAGAATGCCCCTGGGCATTGGGTACTGGTTCAACCCCCAGTACCACAAACAAACACACAAACAAACAAAAACAAACAAAAAACGGACCCCTATTCATTCGGAGAAAGTTAGGGTTTCTCTTGCACATGGAAAGGCAGGAATATAAGGGATCTAGAAGACCCCTTCAGGGCCCTCTTGATATCTCTTGCCCAATTTTGGTGGTAATTGGAAAAATGCAGCTGACCTGACCTGAAGGGGGTATGGTGACCAGACCCTGAGAGTGAGTCTCCATAAGGCGACCACATAAGCCACTGAGGCCACAGAAGTGTGGTCTGAAAGGGAGGGATTCATTTGGATTTAAAACTATTGTTTCGTGCTGTTTGTCTCTCATTTCTGGCCTTCTTTTGAGCTGATTTTGTTTGTTTGTTTGTGGTACTGGAGATTGAACCCAGGGCATTCTACCTCTGAGCTACACCCCTAGTTCTATTTTATTTTTATTTAGAAATAGGATCTGAGGCTGGCCGCGAATGAATCTACGATCCTCCTGTCTCAGCCTCCCAAGTCTTGGGATTACAGGCGTGTGCCACCATGCCTGGCTTCCATTTATTTTTTTTAAATCACTCACCTCATAGTGGCTGGTATGTGATTATCACCAAGTAACGCTATGGTAGTTCTTTTGTGTGTGTGTGTGCGGTACTGGGGATTGAACCCAGGGGCATTCTACCTCCAAGCTACACCTCCAGCCCTATTTTTTATTCTTTATTTTGAAACGGGATCTCACTAAGTTGCGGAGGGCCTCACTACGTAGCTGAGGCTGGCCGCGAACCTGCGAACCTCCTGTCTCAGCCTCCCCCCAAGTACTGGGGTTACAGGCGTGCACCACCACTTTCATATTATCAATAATTCATGTTTTTATTTTATTATGTAGTATTCCATTATATAAATATGCAACTTGGTTTCTCTTGCTGATCACCTTTATTATTAAAGCTGCAATGAACATTTGTAAACACATTTTTTCTTGGGAATACCCTGCTTCCTCTAAGTAAAAATTCTGGATCATGGCGGGGGTAAGTTTTTCTAAAAACTGCAGCTTTCTAAAATAGTTGTACCCTTTTATACTCTCAAGAGTTGTGAGTACACTCGTTTGTACATCTTTGGCTGTGTTAGTCTAATGGGTATGGTGTTACCTCAATTTGGTTCCAATTCATATTGCTAATCACATTAAGCATCCTTTCATATGCTTATTTTCTTTTGTGGAATAATGGCTCAATTATTGCTCATTAAAAAAATTACAGATCCTGGAGATGTGTTGTAAATATTTTCATCTGTGGCTGCATTTTTACTTTTTTTTTTTTTTTTGCAGTACTGGAGATTGAACCCTGGGGCATTCTACCTCCCAACTACACCCCCTGCCCTATTTTTTATTCTTTGTTTTGAAACTGGGCCTCACTAAGTAGCAGAGACTGGCCACGAACCCACGATCCTCTGGTCTCAGCCTCCCAAGTTCTGGCATTACAAAGGCTCAGTTTGCATTTTTACTTTTAATGGTGTTAATTTTCATGTTTTTTTTTTCTTTTAGGATTAGTGCTTTTTGTGAACTCCAATTTTGCCTACAAATACACTATTTTCTTGTACAGGTTTGCAGGTTTTTTTTGTTTTGTTTTGTTTTGTTTGCGGTACCGGGGATTGAACCCAGGGGCGTTCTACCTCCGAGCTACACCCCTGGCCCTATTTTTTATCCTTTATTGAAACCAGGTCTCATGAAGTTGCGGAGGGCCTCACTAAGTAGCTGAGGCTGGCCGCGAACCCGGATCCTCCGGTCTCCACCTCCCAAGTACTGGGATTACAAGCGTGCGCCACCACGCCTGGCTTGCAGTTTTCTTACTCTAGGTCTGGCACCCATCTCTTATGTGTGATGAGTTAGGGGTTCATTTTTGCTTATATTGATGTCCAGTTGCTCTTGCACACTTTTTGGAGGTGGGGAAAATAAAAAACAAAAATAAATATGGAATTTAGGAAAGTGCAGGCCAAATAATCTGGACCACTAAGACACCTCAATTATGTTTCATCAAGAGATTGTATTTGTGTGTGTGTGTGGTACCGAGGGATTGAACCCAGAGGCGTTCTACCTTCGAGCTACCCCCCAGCACTATTTTATTTATTGATCGATTGTAGTACTGGGGATTGAACTCAGGGGTATTCTACCTCCAAGCTACATCCCCAGTCCTATTTTATTATTTTGTTGGCAGTACTGGGGATTGAACCCAAGGGGCCTTCTACCTCCGAGCTACACCCCCCAGCCCTATTTTTTATTCCTTATTTTGAAACGGTCTAAGTTGTGGAGGGCCTAAGTAGCTGAGGTTGGCCGCGAACCTGGATCCTCCAGTTTCAGCTTCCCAAGTACTGGGATTACTAGGGTGTGCCACCCACGCCTGGCTCCTATTTTATTTATTTTGAAACAGGGTCTTTCTAGGTTGACAAGAGCCTACTTGCCAAGGCTGTCCTTGAACCCACGATCCTCCTGTCTCAGCCTCCCAACTACTGGCATGCGCCACCATGCCCAGCTTTTATTTTATTTTGAAACAGGGTCTCACTAAGTTGTGGAGGGCCTCACTAAATTGCTGAGTCTGACTAAACCTGCAATGCTCATCCTGTCTCAGCCTCCCAAGTACTGGGATTATAGGTGTGTGCCACCATGCCTGGCTTTTCATATTGGATTTAGTAGTGGTTGAAGAAAATTCTTGCAATTTTCTTGCTATATTCTTGACTAAGAAAGACTTCAGAAATTAGGTGTTTTGCGAGAACAAAGGACTGAAGAACAGAAACAGGGGCCTAGTACTAAATTCCGTCAGGTTGGATATGATGAGCTCCCGAGTTAAGACTAGGCTTAGAATCCTGGGTCTACTCCTAGTTTCAAATTAAGTTTAGCTTTTGAGTTAATTCAAAGGAAACAATAAAGGAAAATGAATGATTTCTTCTGACTTGGGCTACTAAAGCACATTGATCTTTGCTTAAAGGAATGCTTCTCTCCATTGTCAGCTGATAGAATTTCAATCCATTTCAAAGCATAGGTAAGTAAAAAGCTATTTCCTCTATGCAACCTCTCCAAATCTTTCTAGAATTAACACTTTCAGAGAACCAGATCATCTTCAGACGTTGCTGAGGCTCAAGCATAGTGTAACTAAGAGTGGCTTAGACACCAAACTGAGCCTAGTATCTGTTAAGTCTGACTTTGCACGACGTCACTACTCACCTTTTGGGGGAAAAACTCAGCGGTTCTCCAGGGGCCTCGAGAGGTAATCTAAGGACTATACAGGTTAGGTTCTAAGACAGTTCATACTGCTCCAATTTACATACTGGGCTCTCTCTCTCACTAACATGTTTCATTCTTAGCCAATTCCTACAGATCTTTCCTTTAAATGAAAAATTTAAAAATATTGCCCCAACGTCATCTCAAGTGCCAATGAGTAACTTAGTAAATAAACAGAGCTAAGATTCAGAGAACCCAAGTCAAAAAGCCCAATTGTGATTAATAACCCCTATATGCCCGAGCTATAGGCTATTGGGAAATGACATGAAACCATTGTACAAACACAGCATGCTAGGAATATAAATTTTGAATTGCTCCAATAATATATTAAGGCGGCCAGCTGGTCTGTGCAATTCAAAAAGGGGGGGGGGTCATTTAACTCTATAGATTGCTTGCTGGAATTAGTTTTGAGTGGTACAGGTATCACACTTGAATGTTGAGAAATCACGAACTCACAAACAGAAAACACTTGGGCTAAATGACACCAACCTCAACCATTATTTTGTCAATGCCTGCAGTGCGCAGCACCACTAGTGGAAGCATTTAAACTCTGTTAACTTCGACAGGGAATATGACAAAGTTGTCCTTGCCTATAAGGCTAATATTTGTTGTTAGCTGCAATTCAGGGAAGCTGAAAAGACAAAACGCAACAAAATGTAAAGTGTGTGCGCGTGGCGGGGGGGGCAGTGACATAGCACTTTCTTACGTGACACCCGCATCTCAACCTGACGTATACGGATTCGTTGGGTTATTCTAACAAGTGCTGAGCTCTGTGTTTTTGATATCCTTAACTTTCCTAAAAGCTGAAGTTAAATAAAAAATAGCTAGTATTAAAAGTATTACAACCTAGGGGTATATCAATCTAGTAACTCTAATCAGACTACAATTTCTCAAATGTTCTCTGTAAACAGAATTTGATCTGATGCATGAAAAACACTGGACTTAAAGACCAATAAACCTGTGGAGAATATGCAAGAAGGGTATTTCTTACCAAACTACGAGGGATTCAGATTTTTTGACTTCTTGATCTCTATACTTTATCATTAGGTTTAGCCTATAGAAGGTGCCTCAAAGAAAAAAGAAAAAAAGGGCTGAGGGCGTAGCTTGGAGGTAGAATGCCTCGGGTTCAATCCTCAGTACCAATTAAAAAAAAGTTGTTGAATGAATCAATACATAAGTCAAACATTTAATCTGAAAATGGCAATGTACTTTGGTTCTACATACAGGTCCTAGAAAAATGCTATTCTAGTAAAACTATTCTCACCAGACAAAATATTAAGATACGTTAGAGAAAAAAAACCACCATATTTTCATAAGCATATTTTATTTAACAATTCAAGTAAAAGTCAGCTAGTTAACATAAATACAGAATAAATGCACATAATTTACAGCCATGTACATAAATGCAAAAGAGCAAAACTCACACGAATGGGCAAAAGTTATCAACTCTTCTAAAGTTGACTTTTTAGCTATAACAGGTCATAATTTAGTTTTTCATATATACTAGGGCACACATTCAAAAAGTTTATTTAACATAAAAACTGAGTAGAACTAGGAGTAGCATGAAAATCAATGTACAACCTAATGGGAGATAGGTGAGCGTGATAGAGGAGATTTGGGTGGACAGAAAGCATTTCGTATTTTATATATTAAAATCCCTTTCAATTTAAATCATTCAGAAGTATCTATATTCTTAGGAATGTTAAAGTCATGATCAACTTAAAAGGAGAAAAGGGCTGACGGCTTTTGTCAGATCCCAAAGGGGTCCCTACAATACTAAGTTTGGGTAGAAGAGATTGTAAACAACAAAAGGCAGGCATGAAGAATTTTGGGAGAGGAATACCCTGATTTCTAGCACTTAATTCCTTCAAATGCAAACCAATTTTCTTGAAATTTAAAACAAAACTAAAAATGCTGAAATGTTTATACTCTAGTAAAGAGTAAACATTTATTATTTTGAAAAACCCAAATTCTGCTGGTCCTAACATAAAGCTATTCCACAGTGGAAATTAGGTTTTAGAAGACAAAAAGGCTGGATTAAACAACCTAGTATATCGGTCATGATTTCAAAGTTACAAGTCAATTTGGGCCCTAGTAAGGTTGGCTTGACAAATTACATTCATGCGCATCAAGGAGGAGGTTTGGCGGTAGTTTTTTCCTTGGAATTAACCGCTGTGCAGGAGCCACAGTCATGGGGCTGGTCATTCTCAGCTCTAGGCTCAGGATTCTGGAACTTTCTGGGAGTCGTCGTTCTATCTGCGGCTGGATGAGGGCATGCTTTCTGTATCTACTACTTGAACCTGAATAAGTTCAACTTTCTGACAAGATTCCATAATAAAAATACATACCAATCTGGAGTACTGACTACCTCTACACCAGAAATTAAAAAAATAAGCTGATAGAAAACAGATTAAAACAACACAAGTTTTTAAAAAGTCCAATGCTTTGAGTATACATTTTTATTTTTAAACATAGAATCAATTAAAAATCTTCAAAGAAATATTTTGAAAGACAAACTTTATATATAACTTTTATATATAATTTTCTTTTTTGAATTATCTCTGTGGTAAAATTGTGCTTAGGGGAAAAAACCAAAACAGACTTCATTGCCCCTTTCAAGTTGTTGCACAGATGAAGTCTAAGACTCTAAAATCATTTTTCCTTCCAGTATGTATATAATACTCACTTTAAAAAGCCAAATATAATGCACTAAAGGTCAATGTAAGTTTTACTTGCTAAATACATAGAATACATGTTGATCCTTGAAGGACACTTGTTATGCATTTGCTACAACTAAATAAGATGCTCCTTGGCTGCTGGCTGTGTCTCATTCTTCGTGTGTGGGGCACTGAGATCAGTAACACTGGAGAGTGTCCTACATTCCACACAATACTCATGGATTTTCACAAGGCAAATGGCACTGTATCAGGCAGTATAAATGGCACCCGAAAAGGCAAACATTATAGACTGAGGCCTTCTCTACAGGTGTAAGTTAGAAACCCCGTTTTTTTTTCTGGGGGGGGGGGAGTGTTTGGTATATTCCTCACAATCAATGTCAAAGCAAAAATTTACAATGAAAGATATTCAATAACTCCAAAGGTAATGAAATTGAATTTGCCTTTGGTCTTCAAATAGATTGGAATATTTTAAATTCCAACTGAGCACCTCAAAAACATCCAGTTACTGTTGATTATGAGGAAGTTAAGGTGGGGGCTTCAAAGGGTGCTACGCTTCATTGGTGACAGCAGAGAAAGCTTGCAGAGCCCTTCCACGATGCTGTGGCACCGCAGAGTACAGAATACTCAAAACATTGTAAGATCTCCAAAACAACACAACTGAACCCCAAAAAAGTTATGAACACTGTTTCTGCCCAATACGTGACCAATGTTCAAAAATAAAATCTGAACATGGAATTCTCTTCTAACTCTCTCACCCCCCCAAAAAGGCCACAAAGTGCATTCACAGAGTCATTCTTAAGATAAAGCCATTGCACAAAATGTAAAGTTCAGGTAGACTGAAATGAGTACCGCGCTGGAGTGTGATCACAGAACTTGATACGCCACTAGAGCAACACCCAGAGGCAAAGTCTCGAAACAGTATTATAGCAAACACCTTCCTACAGGGCAGACGGAGAATTTAAAGTACTAAAAGTACAGAAGACTGAAGAGCAAAATTTAAAGGCTATATTCTGTCAGCACATTTAACCCAAACTAGTTTGAATCTTTCTGGGACAGACCATTCAGGAAACTAGGACAGGGTAAATTTCTTGTCAACTTGTTCAAACTGATTTTGACAAGAAATTTACAAACTCTAAGTTTACAAACTCTAAGTCAATTAAGATAATTACCTGCTGAATCAGAGAGCAGATGGCCCTTTTATAATATTTATACCATCTCAGATATTAACCACCTTCAAATAAACCACATAAGGGCAAAACTGAAAATTACCATTTTCTCTACAAGTAAGTGTCATCTATGCAGACCTGGAAATAATCCAAAGGAGAAGGCAAGTAGAGAAAGATTTGAAACCACTAAATTTTTTCTGCTTTAAGTAAATGATACCCAGGTATAAGAAATAGCAGAAGTAGGGAGTAATCAAGTTCTTAACTTGATTACTAAATTACTAAATACTAAATTACTTTAGTAAATTACTAAAAAGATTTAATTTAGTAATTTAGTAAATTACTAAAATGGTACATGCATTCATTCATGTACCATAAAATGAGAGATTTGAGGACATGTTTAAGTCCAAATGTTTAAGTTGAAATGGCCAAAAATCAATGTTTTATTAGTTTATTTTATAGTCTCGAACTAATTACCATGTGAGTTTGATATGCAAACAATTTAAAGTCCACATTAAATGTGCTAAACATCAAGCACCTGTTAGCTGTGGAAACCAAACATTTTAATGTTAAAAATATGCAAGATATTCAGACACCTATTTCACTGGTTGTCAAAAACAACTGACTACTGATGCCAAATAGTTCAATTTAGAATATTGTGCAGTTCCTCTCAGGTGAATGGGAAAATAGGACTGAGGACCTACCTATTGTTGTTGTTTTACAGTATTACAGGAATTAAATGTCAGCAGTTAGACATTCATGACTATCAATACAACCTTTGGATAGTTACAGTACAGTATATAATTAGGGATGGCTTTGTTTCGAAGACTGAAAAAAATGCTCATGGAATAAACAACACTATACTCTGAATGCCATTAAGTCAACAAAACACAACTGTAGCTGGCAGACATGGTAGAGAAAAATGGCAATTTTGAGGAAGGAGTGCTTCTAATGGCAATTCCTTCGAGGCGGCCGAGGTTCTGTTCACATTACTGAAAGGCTAAGTAATGTGGTACGGTTACCTTAATTCCTACAACCAAGCTTCCTCTTAGGCGTAGGTCCATGTTCCCACGCGACTTCTGTCCACTCTGCGGCTTCACTATCCCATGGTCCACTGCAATCTTTTGGTCTCCCTCGGCAGTACGCAGCCCGTGGCGCTACCCGTTGAGCAGGTAGACCACCAATTCGTAGGTGGCCATCATGATGGCCGTGTTTGGGATCTGCCTCACCAGGTGAGTTGTCAGACCACGGTAGAGAGACCCATAACCTTCTTCTTGGACAAGCAAAGACAGTGTCTGAAAAAATGATCTGTATTTTGTTCCCTCTTCACGTAATCTTGTTCTTACAACTTCTGTTTAGGAAAGAAACAAAATAATCTTATTTAAACATTAATGATATCTTTACACCTCTTCACCACACTAAGCACATCCCATTTGTCAGTCTGTAAATGGAAGCTCAGGACAGCAAATAGTGGGTTTTAATGTGTAGCTTACTGAAACCAGTTGCATTATAGTAATACCAAACTTCTAATATTGCCCAAATCATATCAGCTAATTAAAGCATCAGTTGTATACTGGATCAAGATATGATGGAGAGCTGGGCATGCTTGTAATCCCAGTACTTGGGAGGCTGAGACAGGAGGATTGCAGGTTCGAGGACAGCCTCAGGAACTAGTGAGACTCTCATCAACCTAGCGAGGCCCTGTTTCCAAATAAAAATAAAATAAGGCTGGGGGTGTAGCTTGGAGGTAGAATGCCCCTGGGCTTAATCCCCAGTGACACACACACAAAAAAAGAAAGAAAAGAAAAGAAAAGAAAAGAAAAGAGATCATGGAGAACAGATGTGAAAGGAGAAAAGTGTGAAGAGGCAGGAAAGGGAGTGGAGGTAGTATTGAAGATCAATAAAAGATACAGTAAGAAACAAAAGATTAAAAAAACCCCAAACAGTACAAAGAGAAACTAGATGATTAATCTATTCACCACAGTCCACGTATACTAATATGAAACATCATGCAGACAAAGAAGCTGAAAATGTCTAAATCACTGGTGGCCAGCAGTAAGGCCCAGTCTGGGAGTCAAGTAAGCAAAAACCATAGCATTTTAGTAGCAGAATGAACCTTAAAGATCAGTTAGTCCAATTTTTCTTCATTTTAAATGGTGAGAAACTGAAGCTACTGAGAGGTTTTAGCCAATGTGGGGTAAAGGCTGGGACAAGAATTTCAGAGCTTCCTATTTAAGTATCAAACTGCTCTTTCTCTATCCATTATTCCTTAATTTTTCCCCCAACAAAATATCCCTGATGGGTCTGAATCAGGGGTAAACATTCTAAAGCAGCCAATCACAAATATAAATGTTTATTTTCAAATAATTTTCAATCTCTTGTACTGTCTTTAGAGATTCATGCTATTTATACATTTAGCTGCAAAACTGTATCAACTGCACCTTTTCTCATAATGAAGTCACGTCACTTGTAATTATGTTAAAAAGAGAAACTTATATACACCAAAAATCAAAGGCCACACTTGAATAAAACAAAAACTACGAATCATTAGCATGTGGCAAATTAAGTGTTAGCGAAGCAAGCTAATATTATAAAATTTAAAGACAAATACTAATACATACTTATTTTCCAACATAAAATAATGTAAAACAGCTTGGTTTTGGGGATTATAGACTTCAATTCAAATTTGGGCTCCTGGCCGAGTATGGTGGCACGAGCCTGTAATACGAGCCTGTAATCCCAGTACTTGGGAGGCAGAGACAGGAGGATCAGTTTTGAGGCCAGCCTCAGCAACTTAGCGAGACCCTATTTCAAAATTAAAAGAATAAAATAGGGCTGTGTATCTGGCTCAGAGGTAGAATGCCCAAGTTCAATCCCAATACCCAAACAATAATAAAACAACAACAAAAACAAGTTTGGACTCCACCACTGATGTGACGTTGGTTGGGTATGTTACTTAATTTCTACATTTCTTCTCAGTTTCCCATTTGAAAACTGGAAATTGTGGTTATGTCCTAGCATACATAGATTTAGAGAAGGTTAAGCACTTTACAGAGGTTTTATGAAGATTACCATTAATTTAATATGAAAAGTATCTACTGTAGCAACTATATACACAATTCTTCCAAAAATAGAAAACTGGCTCAAAGGACAGCTAACTGGGTCGAGTATGCCTGGACTCTGCCTCCCGGGCTGGAGCTGCCTGACTCCGGAGCTCATGCTTGGTAGGATATACTGACCCATTTATCCAGCCTTATGTTACTTGGATTTAATCCCATTATAAACTCCCAAGAAGCGCACTCTGTTGGACTGGCGCTTGGTAAAGTTCTGCATGTCCTGAGAAGCAGGGCGCTGGCTGGCGTGGGGAAGTGTTTCTGCTGAGCAGAATCTGCTCGGCTGAGCGCGGCTTTCCTTACCGTGAGGATACGCGATACTCGTGGCACATGTTTTTGAGGTGGCGGCGGCTAGCATCATCCCCACAAAGTCTGTTACTTCTTTCACAGACTCCTCATCATTTTCCATCACAGAAGCAGTCTTACATTCCAGCAGTTTTTGCTTTATACTCTCATAAATGACGAAATGGATAACAGTCTCTGATATGCCAGCGTATGAAGCAGACATGCCCCTGTAAAACCCTCTGAGTCCATCTGTCTGATACACTTTACGGACACATTCAAAAGCACCCATTCGCCTCTCCCCCCGGTTCCTGAAAAGCAAAAGGGGAAATGTTACTACAGGTTACTTAACAAAGGCTAAGGTTATTATAGCTTACATATAAGGTTAAATGTTATTATAGGTTACTCAATAGAGTAAATGAAATAGAGTAAAACTATACCACCCTAATTAAGAAGAGTCTTCTTTAACTCATGAAGTGAAACCAGAGTTTTAAAGCATTTATTTTTTTGATTTCCTATCTTTTGTTCCAAATCTGACATATTAGATGGAGAACATGCAAATCGTTTATTTTACTGAATGCGAAATCTACTACACCGACTCTTGGGTTTCACATCCTCCTCGCTGGGTTCATGCAGTGGGGCTGAGCAGCAAACTCCTTCAGGAACTCTACAGACCCTGACTGCAGCGCAAGAGGAAAACAAACAAGGACAGAAAGACCTGCACGTTGAATGAATCCCAGTCCTAAGTAAGTTAATTTCCATTGATTTAATAGCACAAGACAACGATGGAGACACTAATAGGGGTTCTTCCATCTCTACCCAGATCCTCCCCAAGAGGCGACTGGGTCAATATGTCATTGATCATTTAAAGGCGATGGCTGAGCCTGGTGTGTTGGCACCCGCCTATAATCCCAGCGCTTGGGAGGCTGAGACAGGGGGATCACAGGTTTGAGGCCAGCCTCAGCAACTTAGTGAGACCCTGTTTCAAAATAAAAGTATAAATAAGGCTGGGTGTATCTCAGAGGTAGAATACCAGTGGGTTCAATCCCTATTACCACAAAAAATAAAAAAATAAAGGCAATGTACCATATCAGCCTCCTGGTGATGAGATCCTGTCTAGTTATCAAGCATTTATTCAGCACTGTTTCCAACACAACTTCCTTAGTGCTACTCACGGTGCAGCAGCTACTCACAGCCACAAAATCTACTCGCACACAAATAATTCTGAATTCTCCTATTTCCTTATAAGAAATGGATTTAAATGCTACCTATACAAAAAGAAATAGAAAATTTACCTATTTATAAATTATATCTAGCCTGTTTCTAACATAAGCAAATAAACCACAATGAAAATTCTCACCTGGCTGGGTATGGTGGCCCATGCCTGTAATCTCAGTACTTGGGAGGCTGAGACAGGAGGATACCAAGTTCATAGCCAGCCTCAGCTACTTAGCAAGGCCCTCAGCAAGTTAGTGAGACCCTTGTTTGAAAATAAAAAATAAAAAGGGAGAGGGGTATAGCTCAGAGGTAGAATGCCCCTGGATTCAATCCCCAGTACCAAAAAATTAAAAATCAAAACTCTCACGTGATAAAAAATAGAAATAAAAAATAAAACTCTCCAGTTTTATGAACTAATGATTATCATTAGATACTGAATACCTATTTAATGGAATGATCTCTGTAACCAACTATAACAAGTTTCTGTCACTAAACATCCTTTCTCACAAGAAGGTTAAAAGCTATGAGTCTGGAAGAATGACAGGTAGTCATACCGGCCCTACTCTTGATCTCAGTGTTAACAGATTAGAATCCTGTGTTAACCTTTCACTATTAGCTCATCCCATCCCACAAGCCTAAACAATTGTGTTAGCTTGTGTTACAATAATAAATGGAAAATATTAAAGAGGTTTAACCTTCCTTTTCCTGGATTCCCTGTAGAGCCACTCTCTAACATAATAAAACATAATTCTGGTGGTTTTACAATAGTATAATGTGGACTGGCATGTCATAATTTTTAACCTGTAAGTTTTCTCCACCATTACTTTCAGATCTTTAGCTTTAAGCAATAAATTTTGAGCTAGTCCAGATGAAACAAGTAGGTATTTTGAGTCTCTAAACAGCATATAGTTCAACTAAACAGAACATGGAAAACATATTTAAGCAGGCATAATTGTTAATGATGTTAGATAAATATTATTTATAGCCTACAGAATATATTAATACTTTCCAAACACCAATACAAAAATAGTAGAAATATGTTGGTACAAAGAACTTACGCCACAGAGAAAGTCTAAAGTAGTTCTAAACTATTAACATTATTACTATATAACACACTAGACAGGGCCACTCCTCTATTTAAAAAGTATCGACTTTCCCCATTCTCTGGTCTAAGGCCAGAGGGAGTCGGGATGGCAAGACTCAAAACTTCACTGCTGCTTCTGGCCTGCTCTGCTCCCAGACACACCAAAGGGCCCACACCCGAGGTCCTCTGAGGCTTACGCTGTTTGCTCTATGTAAAACGGGCTCAGAAGGACCACGACTGGATCATTCCATTTAGAGCTGGTCCCCACTGACTCAGAATCAGGTTTGTCTCTCTCACATAGCAGTGTCTGCTCAACAGAGTTTTGCTGAATTAATGCATCTTCCTATTATAAAGCTGAGGTCAGTGGTAACAGATAAAGTCTACACATACATGAACACTGTCCCAGTCCAGGGCTTTCTTTATACACGGTCACTGGATATGAGCAACAGTCACGAAGATTCAGCCTGGACTAGCTGACCATGTGGTTTACTTAGCTATTGGGAGGCCGATTACGGGCACTCATGCAGGCAAAAGGTCACTTCTTAGGCTGGGTATATTTTCTTTTATCCAGAAAGGAAACACAGAATATACTTTTTTCACTCAGAAAGTCTCATATCACCAACTATTATATCATCATTCTTTGAGGTATGATCTAAGTTTCGACATGAAACAAAACAAAAAACCAAATTCAGCTGCCAAAGGTAAGAAGGGAGAAGCACGGCAAGATAGTGGCACTGAAATCCCACTGATAGAAAAGATTTGTCAAACCCACTTCAGTTAACTTTATTTTAAAGAATGAACATACCTGGCATCAAGCTGTAACCGAGTCTTTATCAGCCAAATGGGGTTGGTTGCAGTGATTGCAGTAAAACCTAAGGAAACAGGTTTCAAATGAACTCCGGTAAAGATGAAGAACACACTATAACTTTAAAGTTCTTTAAATTAGATGACTCTATATTAAGGAAAATGTCTATAAATATTTAAACTACTAACCGATGCAGTACACTTCATACTTTTATATTACAAATTCATGTAACCATGAACATTTGTCCTTCCAATCTACATAAATTCTCAAATTCTGGCCTTAACTAAAAGATTCTTTAAAGAGCAAAATCTGACTGTATGAAAAGTACTCTCCCAATCTATTCAGAATACCCTCTAAGGCACTTTCTACCCCTTAATTGAGTTCAGAAACCCATTTCTACAGACATAAATTTTTATACTCTAGGACTAAAAAGCATGCACCCTACAAAAGCTACTTGGGGATGTGATTCACATCACAGATCACTACATTCAAAACGAATTCTACATGAATGATTTTATTTTTTATTTTGAAACAGGGTCTCGCTAAATTGCTGAGGCTGGCCTCAAACCTACGTCCTCCTGTCTCAGCCTCCCAAGTACTGGGATCATGGGCGTGTGCCACCGCGCCCGGCTTACTATTATTTTGATCTGTAAAACAAAAAAGACTTTTTGGTCCCATGAATACTTGCTATAAGCATATTTACCACTACTGTTAAGATATGACAGAGTGAGGTTTCTGTTAGGGTTAATAGGATGGACCTGTTTTTCACCCACTTAAACACATAGGAAAACTCAGAAGTTCAGAGTTACTAATTGGAACTTCCCTCTCATTCTTACAGACGCCAAAGAAACAAAGTCAAGGTGGAGATAGCTCTAATTTACTCTAACACTAAAGTATTACATAATAATGATTACTGCGGAAGGGTGGTCCCCTAAGATGGCTCAGTTCTGGGTAGTAAATTAAGACCTCTACAGCTGTGTTTCTAGGCTCATGTATAGCTTTTACTTTCCATCTTCCTACTTTGGAAAAATAGAAGCACAAAAAACTCAATCTTGCTGATGGGAATTTATAAAGATTGCTTCATCTGCACAAAACAATTTTCAAGTTTTGCTTTTACATTCAAGATCAGTTACACAAACTTCACAGTTACTTATGTCAAGCTACGCAACTGGCTTTTAAATTCGATGAAAACTTACATGCAGAAACATATCTAAGGATCTTAACTGTTTTATTATTTTCTATCAAATACTAGCAGGTTAAGCACATTATTTTTAGAAGGATGTCCTATAATCAGCACACTTAATATAAGTACTTTGAGGAACAAAAATACTTTGATGTGCTTAGGAATAACTTGCTTTTAAAATTAATATATAATGTGAAATCAATCACAAACCTTTCTTGGCTTGCAAGCCAATACGTTTTACTAAATTGTTTACAAAGCTGTATTTGTCTCACAAAGGTTCTTTTCCCTTCTAAGATGTCAGATAATTAGCTAACTCGAATTTTACTCCCTTAACGCAGTTTTAACAGTGTATACAGATAACCAGCTGTTACCCAAAGGGATGTTCCAATTAAACCTGTCTAGCAAGCAATTAAACAGGGTAAAATTTGGTTGAATAACTCCTTTAAAAATTTCTAAGAATTAGTCTCCATCTCTCTTAGGTACTTTTAATACTATATACATAAACAAACAAAAAAAACTAGAATGGAACCAATGAATTTAGAAACATTAGCCAATTTTCAAATAATAAAATTTAAAGTGTTGAACAGGTTGCCAGAAACATTTTGCAATAAGGGGTTCTTTTCATGAATTTATTCTTGTTGAAAAAAAATTGGAACTATTAGGCTAGTTTAAATATTTGTCTTGCATGGCCCAGCTTAATTGAGAACAAAGTTATATATATTTTTTCTTCTTTTGAACCTAGTGTTTTCTAAGTGAAAAAGTTAAATTCAAGGTATTCAAACTATATTTTAAAACAATCACACATCAATATTCTGGTCAAACCCCAATTCGATGATTCTTATTTCTTAAATAAGAACCAAAACAGACTATGTACAATTTTCACTTAACTCATTATACTTTATTTGAAAAGCTAAGCACCAGTTTTTAAGTTCTATTCTAAAAATACAAACTTAGTACCCAAGTTTCTGTCCATAATACTCTTCCAAATCACAAAATTCCTCCATTTTAGGCCGGTGGTAGTGGGGAAACAAACATACATGTGCGTGCGTGCGCGTGTGTGTGTATATTACTTATAAATATTTCTATGAATAAAAATGTATTTAAGGGCTCAAAATTATAATTTTAAGCTATTCTCTGTGCATATTAATAGACAAAGCCAGAAAGCAAACAACAGGTACTTCCCACTTAACTAAAATTCATTTCCAGGCACAAATTAACCTATTTAATAGGTCATATTAAAATTTAAGTGAGAGAATGTTTTCCCTCATAATTGCTATTATCAGTTAAACTATGCTCACTATGTAATTATTCTGGCTCAATTCTCTCAATAATTAGAACGAATTCTGAATAAAAATACAAGTCTTACTTCCAGCAAACCGTGAGGCTGGATAAGGAATCTAGTCATAATCTACAGCCTTTTAGATATCCGTCCTTTAGATGTTAAAACTCTGGTCAGTCCTTGGGTTTTATGCTATTACTTTCTCTTAACCGAAAAATAATAAAGTAAGTAGACATTATTAGGCTTATTAAATGTAGAAAAACATAATCTATTAGTTCAAGAAATGAAACAAATGGAAACAAAAATTTACTGTAACTTAGAACTATATCTGATATGGCAATTTGAGGGTAGTCAAAGCTAAAAATATGTTCGTACTACTTCTAAGACAAGAACACAAAATGATATTGGGAATGGTGCTCCTGAAATTAAGAAACTGCCTATTACTTTTTATTTTTTATTTATTTATTTTTTTTGCGGTACTGGGGATTGAACCCAGGGGCATTCTACCTCCGGGCTACACCCCAGCCCTATTTTTTATTCTTTATTTTGAAACAGGGTTTCACTAAGTTGCGGAGGGCCTCTCTAAGTGACTGAGGCTGGCCGCGAACCTGGATCCTCTGGTCTCGGCCTCCCAAGTACTGGGATTACAAGCATGCGCCACCACGCCCAGCAGCCTATTACTTTTTATTTTGCATTTTAGCTTTGTGACATTTTGATAACATGCTAATTTACAATAATATTCGGAGCACCTCATGGAAACATTCAGACAGACTTAAGCGTATATGAGGGATCCACTGTAGGTTAGAAGGATTAGTATTGTTTCACAGTCAGGTAAAGCAAGGTGTCAATATATTGGCCATACTGTTAGTAGCATGGTTAGTGTTTTATTAGAAAGATAAACTTTTAAAATGCAATTTTTAAAGTCTTGCTTAATGTAAAACTCCATGTGATAGTGTAAATCAATTAAAAACCAAATAAACAAATTCCATATATATCATGGTTGCTGAAAATGTTTATTTTATTAAGTGAGTGATACCTGTAGTATTGCATTTTCAATACTTTTTATTTTAACTAACTTCCATAAAAACAAAACCCAAGTAATTTATATCCTAGGAGAAATCTATTAAACTATTTAAAAAAGTAATTTAAACGAAAACAGCTAAGATCCCATATACTGCATCCTGCATTTATTTGGTATTAAGATCACTATTTTTGCAAGAGTAGAAAGCCAAGTATCAGCAGACAAGAGAATGGAAAGCACTGTATTAAATTTTTAAATATGTTATGCTAAGCAAAGAAACTATTTTATCTAAAAGTTATAGGATGGTATGATACACTGTTATCAAACGTAACAGGTCAAGGCTACTAAGGCCAAGCTGAAGACCCCAGGCTTACATGATGACTGAAAAGTACCCCATTCTTCCTTCTAGAAGGATTATAAAGGGATCAGAATTAAATTTTTATAAAATACTCAATAATGCACACACAAATTCAGGAAATAAAATTTCATTTCCCGTCTTTCATTCATTCCACAGCTACTATCAAATCCCAGGATGTGTTTCTTATACTAGAGGCTGCAAGAGATGCTCAGATCAGTACTCACGAGGTTTAAGTTAGTCCATATTTCTACAGGAAGTGACCTGCGGATGGGGAGCATGAGATGACACGATCTCACTCTTTTCTCGGGAGAAATGTACAGTAAATGCCTAAAATAGACACAGGCTTTTCTGTATCATAACAACAAGCAGTGACCTCATCAGAAACATGTGTACAAACTGAATCCCATTGGAAGGATTTGAGAAATATTTACTGTGAGATCTAACTTTTTTGAAAATGTTAAGTTAAAAAAAAGAAAAAGAAAGGAATATCAGAATGGGCCATATTTTTAAAAATTGTTCCTAGTACTGAAAATCCTGCCACCTGCAGCAGTTTGAGCCCAAATACTTACCTAAAAGACCAATTTTACCTAAAATAAAAAATGCTAACCTTGTCAAAGGGGAAACTAAATTAAAAAAAAAAATCCAGAGGGGATTATCATATTCCATTTTCCTACCATTATTATCTACCATTACAATCAAGAGCTGAAAACAGAGTTGAAAAAAAACCAAAAAACCCAACCAGAATATTCAGGTAATTTCATTTTGGAATTACCTGTAACTTTTATATAAAGTATATATTGCTACAAGAATACCTTTCACTTTTTGCACTCTAGCCAGTAATATTGCACATCCATATTTATGGAATATGTTGGATTATTTTGTATTTAATTTCTTGTGTTCTACAAAACAGAAAACAGGAAGAATGTTTACACATAATCACATAAAGCATTTGTCCACTATCCATCTGGCTGAATAAACTGCCATGGACAAATAAAATATTGCCTAAAAATATTTTATATATGCAAGACAAAATTTGTACTTAAGAGTAAGAACTTAACTTTTAATAATGAACTGTTAAGTCATAGAAAAATATATCTTGAAAAGTAACTAGTGTATACTGTAGGCAAATAATGTAGAAATGGAGGAAACATTAAATAAATAATTACACTACTGATACACTATAAAACTAAGCACTAACTGTATGACTATATAGCATAATGAAAATTGGAATTCATTTCCTTTTCAATATAATGTTATACATAAAACGTATGTAACATCAGATAAAAACTTAAAATTGGAAAGTACTAGAAAGAAGAAATTTAATATAATTGATTTCTATATAAGTATCTGCTTAGATATTCAAGTTAATTTTAATAGCTAGGATAACTTAGTATGACAAAGGTCATATGTAGGGGGGGAAAAGGCAGGTAAAACATAAAAATCAACATTACTTAGTTTGACTAAGTAGCTCATAACTGGAAAAATGTTTAACTGCATGAAAATTTATAGCTACAATTTAGAGGTTTAACCCACTTAAACAAAATTTTAGTATCTAAATTAAATATGGATAAAATGAAAAATGAAACTGAATTCATAGGTTATTTTGAAAAAAATATGTACACTATGCCTTACTGAATTCTTAAAGTGTGTGCTAGCTGGTGGGGCAAAATTTCCTAGGCAATACCGCTAATTGCTTACTTTACTGCATGTTTGATACTGAGGTGACAAGGTTAGCATTTTTTCCCTTGAAGAGCAATTTAAAATGATTTTCCCCAAAACTATCTCTAAGTTCTTCACACCCCCAAATCATTCATATTTAAATCTCTAAAAATGATCCTGAAGAAAACCCAGAGCAATCTGGTCTAGATTATTTTAAGACTGAAGGGGGCAAGGGCTACCTTATTTAGTCTTCACTGGACCATTCAATTTCACCAACCATATAGTTATGTGTAAAAAACTGCAAAGCTAAATGTTAATGCTCATGAATAGTGCAAGGAAACTTTGAAAGCATAATTCTCAGAATAACTGCAAACAAATGGAAGAAATATTTTCAAATTAAACAGTAAGTGTCCAGTGCAGTAATCTCTGAGCAAGCATGACTATCAATTTACCAAATGCAAGGAATTCAAGTTAGGAAACAGTATCAATGCAGATAAAAACAAATTGACTTAATATTTGTACACATTTAAGAAAGATATACAAAATGACAATTCTACTAAATTTCTTTGCAATGTGATACAATACAGCAATAAATTCTAATGAGATAATTTTAACGAAATAAGATGCCCCAGTGAGAATAAAGACATTCCAAACCTCTAAATTTGCATTAGTGAATATATTACAAATATGCTCAATGTGAAACAATTGCTTATCTACTTTCTTGATTTTAGCTCTTTCAATAAAGTAACATAAACATCTTTATAATTTGGGGGGACTAAAAATAAAAACCATAAACACTGATAATCCAGAAGTATATTCTTAAAAAGCTTAATTCACTGGTTATTAAGTTTGTCATTTCCACCAACTTTTACCTTATACCCACTCAAATTTGTAGGGGAAAATCATATCCATATTCAACATCTGTAAAAAGTACATTAAAAAATAATTCTAGTTGTAACTGGTTATCTCTATCATGTTAAATGAAAGAACGAATTCTCAACATCCAAATCTAGATCAACCCACTCACCCATGGATAAGGTAACAGAGGCTCATATAAATTACCTAACTTGCCCAACATCTCCTTATTGGTAAATGAGATCTTTAATAATGTCCTTTCCAGCTTTAAAACTTCAATGAGCCAGTCAATGAATGCAAAAACAATTTGTAAGGTTTATGCTAGATTATATGGTAAAGGCTAGCAACCTTCTAGAAAGTAATACTTCAAACTTACACTTAGTTGGTTAAATATATGGTTCAATTTCTTTCTTTTTTGGGGGTGGGGGTACTGGGGATTGAATTTGGGCATTCTACCTCTGAGCTGCACCCCCACAGCCCTATTTTATTTTTTAGTTCGAAACAGGGTCTTGCTAAGTTGCTGAAGGCCTCGCTAAATTGCCGAGGCTGGCTTTGAACCTGCAATCCTCCTGTCTCAGCCTCCCAAATACTGGGATTACTGGCGTGTACCACCACACCTGGCTGAGCAAATTTATTTCTAAACAGAAAATGGTTAAGAGTTTAAGACACTCATTATTAAGCACATAATTGACACCTGATTTATTAATCAATAGCTGATGGAAGCAGCTATAGTCTGCTTTATAAAGTCACAGCATAATTTGGAAATTTGTGATATGGTTAAATATGCAACAAATCTCAGAAAACTCAAAAGATTTTCTATTCAGAACCAGTTTATGACTTTGTCTAACATGATGTTAGACAGCAAATGATTCCAGAACCAGATTGGTCAACCTGACCTCCCACAGTTTATCTTTAAGTGTACAGACCTGCAACTAGCTGTTTTAATTCAGAATCATATATACTCATCAATGATGACAGAAGAGTTCCTGGAAACATTTCTATAACAAGTATGTACACATAGCCAGTAGCTAAGTTTCAGATTCTAGCTAGTCTGATTTATGTGGAATGATAAACTTATTTAAAAAATACACACATTATATTAACTGGGGTTAAGACACATCACTTGCAAAAATATCAGCATTTGAGCACAGGACAAAACGCATACTTTACCAAGAATTGCCGGCACATTTCAGACAGAAGCCAAAACATGCAGCAAAAAGGGGGAAAGGCACTAACAGAAATCGAGGAGAGAAGAGTAAATTACAGTTCTATGACTTATAATGTAATTATGTATGGAGTCTTAAAATTGTTAAAATTAATCACCAAATATTCAGTAGACTATACAGACAATATAAAATTTATATTATCAGTATCCTGTCACTTAAACTTCTAATTAAGAAAGTACTAATTTATAACAAATGTATCTAGTCAAATTTGTTTTATACAAATAAATATAAATCATCTTTGCAGATACTAATCAATGAAAAGCATACTAATCATCTTAACTTTTCAATATAAACTCATCACAATTCAATATTAAGTCTCTGGATTTCAGAAAGTTTTTTTTTTTTAGTATTATACATTCATACCTGCCATTGCCGCTGAAATCATGTGTACCTGGGTAGAATCAGGATCAAATACATCATTCAACTGTTCCTTGCAGTTTGAATAAGCAGCAAAGTATATTGCTCTAAAATAAAGATTTGAAAAGTAAGTATGTTTCTTAGTTCATAATATTTCTTATTTTTATTTTATTTTTGGTACTGTGAATTGAACCCAGGGGTGTTCTACCTTCAAACTGCACCTCAGCAGTCACATTTTAAAAATTTTTTATTTTGAAACAGGGTCTTGCTAAGTTGTTGAGGGTCTTGCTAAATTGCTGAGGCTGAATCCTCCTGTCTTAGCCTCCCAAGTACTGGGATTATGGGCATGCACCACCACACCTGGCAGTTCATAATATTAAAATGTAAATTTATTGTCATAATTTTAGAATGGAGAACTATAAAAACACAAAGTCTTAGCCACATTCTAATGTAACATCAGATTAATTTACACATTTTTCCATGAATACCTTTAGATCGATTCATTAAAAAAATAAATAAAACTCAAATGTAAAGTTCCTAGCATCTATCCTCAAATAAACCCCTACCCAATACTTTGACAGCCACTTAGCAATTGACTAACTGAAACATAAGTATTTGTGTAAGATTTTGACGGTTATGAACCCCACACATGATTAAGGTTGTGAGATTCCTGTAATGCTAAGGCTAAGATAAGTACACTTAACTGAGCTAAGTAGATATCATTATGAGCACTTTCACACATTTTTTTTTTTTTTTTGGTGAGAACAGGAGAGTAGAGCTGATTCAATTAATCACAGTATTTGCAGAACAAGTTTAAGATACTGTGGTGTATTCTAAACTATACTATACAGAGTTGTTTACAGTAAATTTTTTATTTTTACTTTTTGATGCTGGGGACTGAACCAAGGGACTCATGCATACTAAGCATGAACTCTACCACTGAGCTATGCCCCAACCCCACAGTATTCTGAAACACACAAAACAATTTAACAAAAGAAATCATTCCCATCAGGTCAGGATATGTTTTCCAAAGTTTGTAAACATTTCATTATATTTGTAAATATTTCCTGTTAATTTACTATGACTTTATGCATCCCCACTACCTCCCTACTGTTTAACTTTCCAAGCATTGAATTATTTGCTTGCTGTATGAAACATCCTGGTATTTCTCAACATTATTTGTCCAATAGGGATAAAGTAGTACAAATGAGGATTTTCTCTGAGACTCTTTTAATGTACTTAAGAAAAAGGGGACATTAACAATTCAAAAACATTCTACTGGCGTGGTGGCGCACGCTTGTAATCCCCGTACTTTGGGAGGTGGAGACCGGAGGATCCGGGTTCACGGCCAGCCTCAGCTCTCTCTCTCTCTCTCTCTCTCTCCCCCTGGTGAGGCCCTCCACAACTTCATGAGACTCGGTTTCAAAATAAAGTATAAAAGAATAGGGCTGGGGGTGTAGCGCAGAGGTAGAACGCCCCTGGGTTCAATCCTCGGTACCACAAAAAAAAAAATTCTACTTTATGAAAAAGAAAAAACGATACACTCTCAATGCCAAATTGTGAAGTGGGATAAAGAGTGTGTTAATAGAAGTGAATAAGACAAAGGTTTAGCTATGTTTACAAACCATTCCACTCTGTACTGGGGAGTGAGCCCCAGTTCTGGTGCATGCTAGGCAAGCACTCTACCACTGAGCTAGACCCCAACCCTTCCTACTTTTTATTTTGAGAAAGAATCCTGCTAAGTTGCCCAGGCTGGTCTTGTATTTGTTATCTTCCTGCCTTTGCCTCTCAAGGAGCTGGGATTACAAGCGTGTACCACCACGTCTAGCTCAAAAGCACCACATTAATTAATTTATTAATTTATATGTAGTGCTGGGGATTGAACCCAGGGACATTATTTTATTTTTAAAATAAAATTTAAAAACCATCCCCCCAGCCCCACTTTATTTTTTTAAATTTGGAAATAGAGTCTTGCTAAGTTGCTGAGAGCCTCGCTAAATTGCTGAGGCTGGCTGCAAACCTGCAATCCTCCTGTCTCAGCTTCCCAAGTATCGGGATTACAGGCCTGCACCACCATGCCCAGCTAGCACCACTTTTTTTTTTTTTGGCAGTACTGGGGATTCAACTCAGGGTTATTGTACCTCTGAGCTACACCCCCAGCCCTATTTTTTTATTTTTTATTTTGAAACAGGGTCTCACTAAGTTGCAGAGACCCTCACTAAGTAGCTGAGGCTGGCTGTGACCCTGCGATCCTCCAGTCTCTCACCCTCCCAAGTACTGGGATTACAAGTGTGTGCCACCACGCCGGGCCTGAAAAATAAATGTGTATCAATAAGGGAATGCTTATTAATGATGAGATAGATTATCGAATAAAAGACAACAAAACCCACCCCAGCCGAGCGTGGTGGCGCACGCTTGTAATCCCAGTATTTGGGAGGCTGAGACCAGAGGATCCGGGTTCGCAACCAGCCTCAGCTACTTAGTGAGGCCCTCTGTAACTTAGTGAGACCCTGTTTCCAAATAAAGAATAAAAAATAGGGCTGGGGGTGTAGCTCGGAGGTAGAACGCCCCTGGGT
>PVJS01026040.1:0-20040 GCA_004027185.1 Glis glis | reverse complement strand
GAGATAGAATGCCCCTGGGTTCAATCCCCTTACAGCAAAAAAAAAAAAAAAAAAAAAAGGAAGAAGAAGAAGAAGAAGCTCTATGGTATCCAGGTTCACAAGGCTATAAAGAGGAACATCCGTTATTCCTACCAAAGACTGTTCCTTTTTTTTTTTTCTGCAGTGTTGAGGATTAAACCCTAGGCACTCTACCACTGAGCTACACTCTCAGCCCTTTATATTTTTATTTTGAGACAGGGCCTCACTAAGTTGCCCAGGCTGGCCTTGAACTTGCAATACTTCTGTCTCAGCCTCCTGAGTAGCTGGGATTACAGGCATGTGCCACCACGCCCAGCTAAGACTGTGTTCTTCACCATGTGTCTCTGTCTCCAGGAAGGAAACAAACTCTAGTAGGCTTCAAACTCCTTCCCTAAACCTGAAAGTCATTCCCCCTGAGAATTCCAGGTGCCGACTGAGGTCTAGAAGCCACTCTGATCAAATTATCATGGGTGACTCATTTCTTTTCTTTTCTCTCTCTCTCTTTTTTTTTTTTAGTAGTACTAGGGATTGAACCCAGAGGTGTTCTACCTCCAAGGTACAATGCCAGCCCTTTTTATTATTTATTTTGAAAGAGGGACTAAGTTACCTGAGGTTCTCTTTTTTTTTTTTTTTTTTTTGCGGTACTGGGGATTGAACGCAGGGGCATTCTACCTCTGCGCTATGCCCCCGGCCCTATTTTTTTATACTTTATTTTGAAACCGGGTCTCATGAAGTTGCGGAGGGCCTCACTAAGTAGAGAGGGAGAGAGAAACAGGGAGGGGGAGGGGGAGAGAGAGAAAGAGAGAGAGAGAGAGAGCGCACGCGCGCGCCTGCTCAAGCTGAGGCTGGCCGCGAACCCGGATCCTCTGGTCTCCGCCTCCCAAAGTACTGGGATTACAAGCATGTGCCACCACGCCTGGCCTGAGGTTCTCACTAAGTTGCTGAGGCTGGCCTTGAACCTGTGCTCCTCTTGTCTCAGCCTCCCAAGTACTGGGATTACAGGTGTGGGCCACCATGCCCAGCAGGTGACATATTTGAAAGATGCATCCAGCCAGCCAGACATGGTAGTGCAGGCCTGTAATCCCGGTACTTGGAAGGCTGAGACAGGAGGATTGCAGGTTCGAGGACAGCCTCAGCAAGTAGTGAGACTCTGAACCTAGTGAGACCCTGTTTCAAAAATCAACCTAGCAAGACCCTTTTAAAAATAAAAATAAGGCTGGGCGTGGTGGCGCACGCTTGTAATCCCAGTACTTGGGAAGCGGAGACTGGAGGATCTGGGTTCGTGGCCAGCCTCAGCTACTTAGTGAGGCCCTCTGCAACTTCGTGAGACCCGGTATAAAAAGTATAAAAAATAGGGCCGGGGGTGTAGCTCAGAGATAGAATGCCCCTGGGTTCAAACCCTGGTACCGCAAAAAAAATAAATAAATAAATAAATAAATAAATAAATAAAATAAAATAAAAAATAAAATAAAAATAAAATAGGGCTGGGAGTGTATCTCAGAAGAAGGATGCCCCTGGGTTCAATCCCCAGAACCAAAAAAAAAAAAAAAAAAAAAAATATATATATATATATATCCAAATATCAACAGAGGGAGGGTGTTTTCCTGGGGACATGCTCCTTCTCTCTCCCATGCTCCATCAGTGAGTGTTTAGGGTTGAGGTTAGGGCAGAAGAAATAGGAAGAAAAAAGGGGGATATTCAGAGACTTCTGAGGGGTGCCGAAGCTGGCCAGAGGCATGAGACCCACAGTTCTGGGCTGGGGCCTGAGGAGCAGTTTTGAGAAAGGGTTAGTGCTGGGTGTGGTGGTGCACGCTTGTAATCTCAGTATTTGGGAGGCTGAGACAGGAGGATCGCAGGTTGGCAGCCAGCCTCAGCAACTTAGTGAGGCCCTCCACAACTTAGTGAGACCCTGTTTCAAAATAAAGAATAAAAAAATAGGGCTGGGGGTGTAGCTTGGAGGTAGAATGCCCCTGGGTTCAATCCCCAGTACCGCCAAAAAAAAAAAAAAAAAGAAATAGAGAGGGTTAGAACTGAAGCCATGGGCCCCTCCCCCATCTCACTGCTCCCCAGGAATATTCCATGGCAGTTAGGGGGCCCTGTCCTGCTGAATGGGTTGGGGGCCTTCTCTTGGATTTGGTGTTGATAAGAGGCCCCTCATTCTTTCCCACACCCCAAATGTCAACTGATCAGTATGATGAAGATATACAGAAGATGAGGAACATGTGAGCCTCACAAGGGGACGGGGCGATGGGGTAGAGGAGGCGAAGGGCCCTGAACACAGGCAGGGCACTCGGGGAGTAGAAGGAGAATGCCTGACTGAGTGCGGTGGCACACACCTGTAATCCCAGTACTTGGGAGGCTGAGACAGGAGGATCGCAGATTTAAGCAATTTAGCAAAACTCTTAGCAACCTAGCGAGACCTTGTTTCAAAACAAAAAAATCAAAAGGGTTGGGGGTGTAGCTCGCAGGTAGAATGCCTCTGAGTTCAATCCCCAGTAATAATAATAAGAAAGAAAGAAGCCGGGCATGGTGGCGCACGCTTGTAATCCCAGTACTTGGGAGGCGGAAACCAGAGGATCCAGGTTCGCGGCCAGCCTCAGCTACTTAGTGAGGCCCTCCGCAACTTCGTGAGACCCGGTTTCAAAATAAAGTATAAAAAAAATAGGATCAGGGGTGTAGCTCGGAGATAGAACGCCCCTGGGTTCAATCCCCAGTACCGCAAAAAAAAAAAAAAAAAAAAAAAAGAAAAAGAAGAAGAAAGAAGAAGGAGAAGGCCTGGAAAGAAGGGGAAGGCAGGGAGGCAGGATGGCGTGGAGGTGAGCCTGGGACAGCAAGAGGATGCCCACCGCTGTCCCTTCTCCCAGCAGTAGAAAGAGCTTGCACCTGGACTCCCGCCGCAACTCCGTCTTGCCCTTCCAGTGGAGAATTACACACAGCACGCGCTGGATGGGGCAGGTGGTGGCCTCAGAGTTCAGCCTGGTGGCCTTCGTCCTGATGCTCGTCATGGTCTTCTCCAGGGAATGGCTGCACCCCTCTGGGAGCCGCTTCTACCAGCGCTGTGGCAGCAACGTCACCAACAGAATCCACACCTCGATCCACTTCATGACCATGGGGATCCTGTACATCTGCAAATCTAGAAGCTGCTCCAAAGCAGAGACCTGGGAAGGCAAGCCGCTCCCCTCCCCCAGGTCCCCAGCCTGCCCGGACCCCTGTGGCTGCCCCCCCAGGCATTCGTGTGTGTGTGTGTGTGTGTGTGTGTGTGTGTGTGTGTTTGGTGTTGGAGATTGAACCCAAGGGTATTCTAGCTCCAAGCTACACCCCCAGTCCTATTTTATTTATTTATTTATTTATTTATTTATTTATTTACTTTTGCAGTACTGGGGATTGAACCCAGGGGCATTCTACCTCCAAGCTACACCACCCACCCCTATTTTTTAATCTTTATTTTGAAACAGGGTCTCACTAAATTGCAGAGAGCTTCACTAAGTAGCTGAGGCTGGCCAGGAACCCAGATCCTTCGGTCTCAGACTCCTAAGTACTGGGATTACAAGTGTGCGCCACCACATCTGGCTTCTATTTTATTTTTTTATTTGGAAACAGGCCTTGCTAAGTTGCTGAGGATGGCTGCGAACTTGCGATCCTCCTGTTTCAGCCTTCCAAGTACTGGGATTCCAGGCATGCGCCACCACACCAGCTTCCGAGGTATTCTTATTCCCTCCCTCCAGTCACCTGTGTCCTTGGCCTGCAAGATGGCTCCTCTGGCGCTGAGACCTCCAAAGATTCTTTTCCTCCTCCACTCTGGCAAAATGGATTTGCCTGACCCGGTGGAGAATGTGACTGCTTTGGATAAGACCCAGGGCCAGGTCTATGCTTATCTAAATGTTGTGAGGAACCGGGCCTGGTGGCACATGCCTACAATCCCAGTACTTGGAGGCTGAGATAGGAGGATTGCAGGTTCGAGACCGGTTCAGCAACTTAGTGAGACCCTGTTTCAAAACAAAAATAAAAAGGGATGGGAGGGGCGGTAGCTCGAAGGTAGAATGCCCCTGGCTTCAATCCCCAGTACCAACAAAAATAAATAAATAATCTGGGTGTTGTGACACACTCCTGTAATCCTAGTACTTGGGAGGTTAATACAGGAGGATCGCAGGTTTGAGGCCAGCCTCAGCAACTTAGTGAGACCCTGCTTCAAAATAAAATAGGGCTGGGATGTAGCTAGAAGGTAGAATGCCCCTAGGTTCAATCCCCACTACCACACACAAAGAAAAAAAAAGTAAAAAAAAAGGGCTGGGGGTATAGCTTAGTGGTAGAGTACCCCTGAGTTCAATTCCCATTAACACACACATACACACACATGCACGCATGCACGCACATGCACATGCACACACACAAGCACACACGCAAAAGTAATTCAATCAGTTTGTCATCATTTATTTGGCTATTTTATCTTCCCATTTTCGGAAACCTTATTTCCAATTTCACATTTGAAAAAAAAAGGAGTAGGTCAGGGGCATAGCTCAGCAGTAGAGTGCTTCTGTAGCCTGCAGGAGGCCCTGAATTCAATCCCAGTACCACAAAACTAAAAACAGAAAACAAAAAAATTCTTGACTTGAGCCGGGCATGGTGGCGCACGCCTGTAATCCCAGTACTTGGGAGGCTGAGACAGGAGGATCACAGGTTCAAGGTCAGCCTCAGCAACTTGGTGAGACCCTGTTCCAAAAATAAAAAATAGAATAGGGATGGGGGTGTAAGTTGGAGGTAGAATGTCCGTGGGTTCAATCCCCAGTACCAGAAAGGAAAAAATAAATAATTCCTGGCTTATTTGATAAGTGAAAGCTTTGCTTTATTGATATCTCAAACGTGCATTTCTTGGGTTCTGGATGGACCTGACCATTTTCTCATATTTGATCATTTGATTGTAGCTCATCTTCCGTGGGTCCTGAGTCCCTCCTGTTTTGTCCTTCTTAGAACTTTTAGAGCTGTGGACCTCTCAGCCTGTCTTTGCGATGGCCAAGCTGAGCTTCGCCCTGGCCCTGGGGCTGGGCCTGGTCCTCACCACCTGGTTACACCTGCCCTACCTGCCCCAGTTTTGGAGACTGCCGGCGTTTGGCCTGGTTGGGACCATCCTGAGCTTCTGTGAAGGTGCCCCCCAGCTCTGAAAAAGGTCCTTAGTTCTCCTAACTCATGTCTTCCTGGGCTCTTCTCCCTCGTCCTGGGAGGGGTGGTATGGGGGCCTTGGGGGTGATGGGAGAAGACAACTGAGGGTCGAGCTGCATCATTTCCTGGTCCCTGGGGAGATGGAGGTGGAGGGCTGGTTCCCTGGGGCTCTGGGCCCGCAGACTCTGTGGGCTCCTGGGTAGCTCTGCAGATGGGGAAGAATCGCCTGCAGGATTCTCGGGGTTCTCGGGTGAGGAGACCTGTCTGTTTCCCTCTGGCAGTCACCCTCATGTTCTTCACCCTCCTGCTGTTCCCTATTAACCTCTGGATCTTCGAGTTGAAGAGGAATGTGTCCGTCCCCATCGGCTGGAGCTATTTCATTGGCTGGCTGGTGTTTATTCTATATATTGTCTGTGGTGAGTGGCCAGGAGAGCCCCGGGGGAAGGAGGGGATGTGGACGGGCAGGGCAGAGAGCAGGGAGAGTTGGGGCAGCCGATCCCTGGGAGCATCTTCCCTTTGGCCTCGCCCTTCTCGTCACTCTGCTTTCCCCTCTCTGACCCCCTCCCCACTCCCTGTCCTTCCCCAGCAGTCCTTTGCTACCTCAACCATAAAACTTTCTGGAGTGTGATTATGGGCCATCCCTCCAGCAAGGTAGCCTGCAGCAGCGACTTGTCCAACTCAGCGCAGGACTTTGAGATCAATCATTCTATCTCAGACAGCTCCACCAACAAAGAGAAAGTGCTGGATCCTGAGTGACAGTTGATACACCTGCCAAAAAGGCCTGTCCATCCATCTAAACCCCTAGCCCTGACAGTTTCCCGAGCCCCGGAATAGGTTGGCCCTCGTCATCGCAAGGAATGAGACAAGGAAGATTTGGGGCCAGCTCTGCACCTTCTGCCTTGTCTACAGCTTTCATGATGTGGAATAAATCATCTATCTCTTCTCTTTCTCTCACTCTCTTTTTCTTTTGGTGGTACTGGGGATTGAACCCAGGGGCATTCTACCTCTGAGCTACACCCCCAGCCCTATTTTATTTTTTATTTTGAAACAGGGTCTCACTAAGTTGTGGAGGGCCTCGCTAAATTGCTGAGGCTGGCCTTGAACCTGCGATCCTCCTGTCTCAGCCTCCCAAATACTGGATTACAAGCGTGCGCCACTACACCAGGCTAAGTCCATCTCTTCTTTATCATACCTGACAGTTGTTGAGGTGAACTGGAGCAGGAGGGAGAGGAAAGGAGAGAGAACAAATTTGTTTCCCCAGTCTTCTTGCCTAGGAACCTTTTGGCAGCTTTTGGTCCCCATACCTGCCCAACCTCTACCACAGCATACCTGTACACAGGCAAACACTTCTTAAGAGCTAACCCTCTTTATACTTTATTACCCCATCCCAACCTTCCCTAATTAGAGGGAAAGCATTCTACCACTGAACCACACCCCAGCCCTTTGCTAATTAGGTAGAGGGTTGGAGGAGATAATGGCTGATTAAAGAGAGAAAGATCTGCATGCCTGTAATCCCAGTATTTGGGAGGTTGAGACAGGAGGATCAAAGGTTCGAGGACAGCCTTAGCAACTTAGCAAGACTCTCAGCAATCTAGTGAGGCCCAGCCCCTGTTTCAAAATCAAAAAATAAAAAGGGCTGAGAATGTACCTTGGAGGTAGAATGCCCCTGGGTTCAGTACCTAGAACCACCAAAAAAAAAAAAAAAAAAAAAAAGAGAGAGAGAGAGAGAGGTTACTTATGAACTTGTTGCTTATTCACAGAGAAGGATTAAAAAATAACATGGCCCCTGGGTAGCCGGGTCCGCAGTGGCATGATCCCAGTACTTGGGAATCGGAGACAGGAGGATTGCAGGTTCAAGGCCAGCCTCAGCAACTTAGAAAGACCCTCAGCAATTTAGTGGGAACATGTTTCAAAATAAAAATAATAATAGTGCCAGGCATGGTGGCCCACGCTTATAATCCCAGTACTTGGGAGGCTGAGACAGGAGGATCGCAGGTTCGCAGCCAGCCTCAGCAACTTAGTGAGGCCCTCCACAACTTAGTGACACCATGTTTCAAAATAAGAGAATAAAATAGGGCTGTGGGTGTAGCTTGGAGGTAGAATGCCTCTGGGTTCCATCCCTGGTACCACAAAAATTAAAAAAAAAAAAAAAGGATGGGCATGGTGGCACATAATTGTAATCCTAGTACCAGAAAAACAAAACAAGACCAAAAAAAAAAAAAATCCAAGCCTGCCATTGAGCTCATCATCAAAAAGTTTCTTTTTTCTTTCTATCTTTTTTTTTTTTTGTGGGTACTAGGGATTGAACCCAGGGGTATTCTACCTCCGCGCTACACCCCCAGCCCTATTTTTTTTTTTTTGCAGTACCGAGGATTGAACCCAGGGGCGTTCTACCTCCGCGCTACACCCCCGGCCCTATTTTTTATACTTTATTTTGAAACCGGGTCTCACGAAGTTGCGGGGGGCCTCACTAAGTAGACAGCGAGAGAGAGAGACAGGGAGAAAGAGAGAGAGAGAGAGAGAGAGAGAGAGAGAGAGAGAGCTGAGGCTAGCCGGGAACCCGGATCCTCCCGTCTCTGCCTCCCAAAGTACTGGGATTACAAGCATGCCCCACCACGCCCGGCCCCTATTTTTATTCTTTATTTTGAAACAGGTTCTCACTAAGCTGCAGAAGGCCTCACTAAATTGCTGAGGCTGGCCTTGAACCTGCCATCCTCCTGTCTCAGCCTCCCAAATACTGGGATTACAAGCATGTGCCACCACGCCCGGCTCATCATTGAGTTTCTAATTTAATTTAATTTTTGTTGTCCTGGGTATTGATCCTAGGATGGTTTTACCTCTGAGCTACAACCCAGTCCTACTTTTTTTCTCTTCTTTTTTAAGTACTAGGGGTTCTACCTCTTTTTTTTTTTTCGGTACTGGGGATTGAACTGAGGGGCATTCTACCTCCGACTCCCAGCCCTATTTTTTTATTCTTTATTTTGAAATAGGGTCTCCCTAAATTGCGGAGGGCCTCACTAAGTAGCTGAGGCTGGCCGCAAACCTGGATCCTCCTGTCTCAGCCTCCCAAGTACTGGGATTACAAGCGTGCACCACCACACCCGGCTTTGGGGGTTCAACGTCTGAGCTACACCTCCAGCTCTTTTTATTTTTTATTTTGAAACAGGGTCAAAAAGAGGTTCAAAGTCAGCCTCCACAACTTAGCAAGGCTCTCAGCAACTTAGTGAAACCCTGTTTCCAAATAAAAAATATGGCTGGGTGTAGCTTGGAGGTAGAATGCCCCCCTGGGTTCAACCCCCAGTACCCAAAACAAACAAACAAAAACAACAACAACAAAAATCGAGTGGGTGAGCAGAAGCCCGGGATCCCCACATGGTCCACACTGACATGTGGGCTCCTCACCACCAGGAAAGGGCGGAGTCTGGTCTCCACTAGGACTTCTTGATACCCCCAGCAGGTGGTGGGGGAGGCAGGGTGGGGTGGGGGGAGAGGTGCCTTGTTCCAGACTGTCGAGGGTGAAAGTCTAGATTCCTCAGCCTCCGTAGACAAGGGTGGCAGAAGGGTCACAGTTTTCCCCATGGTGTTTGGCTGGACTAGGGCGCCTACTTTCTGCGAGTTTTCTGTGTTGCTTGGTTGCTTTTTCTTGGCCTTTCCTGGGACTTTCTTCTTTTCTGTCTGCTCCCATTGGCCTTTCTGAGGTGCTGGCTTCTCCAGCGCCCAGCCTGGGATATTTGAACCAGAAGGAGAAGCCAGGGAGGGTACCACCATGTTATTCTTCAGACCCCAGGTCCCAACCAGTCTGCTGTCTTCTCTTCGCCTTTCAGAACCTGCTTGTATTTGTTTTCTGTGCAATGATCAAGGTTTTACCTGTACAGTCATGAACCACGTAATGATGTTTTGGTCAATGTTGGATGATATGTCTATCCATCACTGGATGTCCCACAGGTTATAAAATTCCCATGTGCTAGTCACAACACAAAACGCTACTCACATATTTGTGGTGATGCTGGTGTTAAACAGACCTACTGAGCTGCCAGGAGTATAAAAGTATAGCCCATACAATTAGTACAGTATATAATACTTGATAATAATGAACAACTATGTTTACATATTTATTTATTTATTTATTTATTTATTTATTTATTTATTTATTGCAGTACTGGGGATTGAACCCAGGGGCATTCTACCTCCGAACTACACCCCCAGCCCTATTTTTTATTCTTTATTTTGAAACAGGGTCTCACTAAGTTGCAGAGGGCCTCACTAAGTAGCTGAGGCTGGCTGCAAACCGGGCTCCTCTGGTCTCAGCCTCCCAAGTACCCGGCTTTGTTTACATATTTAATATACTGTCCTTTTTGTTGTTATTTAGAGTGTACTCCTTTTACTTACAATAATTTAAAAAAAAAGCTGGGTGTGGTGGTGCACACCTGTAATCCCAGTACTTGGGAGGCTGAGACAGGAGGATCGCAGGTTTGAGGCTATTCTCGGCAATTTAGGGAGACCCTGTTTCCAAATAAAAAATAAAAAAGGGTTAGGGGTATAGCTCAGAGGTAAAAGGCCACTGGGTCCAATCCCCAATACCAAAAAACAAACAAACACACAAACAAAAAAACTTAGTTGTGGTGGCATGTACCTGAAATTCCAGTACTTGGGAGGCTGAGACAGGAGGATTGCAGGTTCAAGGACAGCCTCAGCAACATAGTAAGACTCTCAGCAACCTAGTGAGACCATTTCAAAACAAAAACTAAAAAGAGCTGGGAGGGTAGCTCAGAGGTAGAAGGCCACTGGGTTCACTCCCCAGTACCAAAAAAAAAAGCTTGCCTGTAAAATAGTATGCTGTATTATGCTGGCAGAAACCTTGTACATCCTGTGTTTACCAGGTCTCTTGATTACATCTCTTGATTACATCCTTTGCTCTTGTGCTTGATGTAATCTTGTGTTGTTTTCTCATCGTGGCCCTGGAAGCAATAGGCTACACACACACACACACACACACACACACACACACACACACACACACACCATAGAGCCTCCCTGTGGTTGGCTACACCATCTAGGTGTGTGTAAGCACACTCTTTGATGTTCATGCAGCGATGAAGTCTCCTAACAACGCCTTGCTCAGCATGTCTCCCACTGAAGCCACCTTGACTGTACTGTGCAGGGGACGAGGGAGGAGTCTGTCTATTTCATCTTGGTCTGAGTGGGAAGTCCTGTTGGTTTTTACTTTCTTTTTTCTACTTTTCTTTTTCATTTCTTTTTTTTTTTTTTGCGGTACTGGGGATTGAACCCAGGGGCATTCTACTTCCAAGCTACACCCCCGGCCCTATTTTTTATTCTTTATTTTGAAACAGGATCTCACTAAGTAGCTGAGGCTGGCCACGAACCTGTGATCCTCCTGTCTCAGTCTCCCAAGTACTGGGTTTACAAGCATGCGCCACCATGCCTGACTTTTTTATAGCATCTTAAAATGAAAGCGTAGGTTACTTATTTTATATGTTTCTTATTTATTATAAGCATTAACTTATAAATTTTTTTCTAAGCACTCTTTTCACTGCATCCCACAATATTTATTTATTTATTTATTTATTTTTGGTGGTACTGGGGATTGAACCCACGGGCATTCTACCTCTGAGCTACACTCCCAGCCCATCTTATTTTTTTTTATTTTGAAACAGGGTCTCACTAAGTTTTGAGAGTCTCGCTGAGGTGCTGAGGCTGGCCTTGAACCTGAGATCCTCCTGTCTCAGCCTCCCAAGTACAGGGATTATAGGTATGGAACACCATGCCCAGCACATCCCACAAATTTGATATGTTGTGTTTACATTATCATTTAGTTTGAAATATTTTCTAATTTCCTTTAGGGCATTTTTTCTTTGACCCATGGGTTATTTAGAAGTATAGTGTAAGCCAGGTGTGGTGGCGCATGCCTGTAATCCCAGTATTTGGGAGGCTGAGACAGGAGGATCACAGGTTCAAGGACAGTCTCAGCAAGTAGTGAGACTCTCATCAACTTTGCAAGACCCTATTTCAAAATAAAAAATAAAATAGGGCTGGGGTGTAGCTCAGAGGTAGAATGCCCTTGGGTTCAATCCCCAGTGGCACACACACACACACACACACAAAAAGAAATATAGTGTATAATTTTCAAATACTGGGAGATTATCTAGATGTCTTATTACTATTGATTTCTAATTTAATGATGTTGTGAAAACATACTTTGTATGGTATTAATCCTTTAAAATTGTACTGGGAGACGGGCGTGGTGGCGCACGCTTGTAATCCCAGTACTTTGGGAGGCGGAGACCGGAGGATCCGGGTTCGCGGCCAGCCTCAGCTCTCTCTCTCTCTCCCTGTCTCTCTCTCTCTCTCTCTACCTAGTGAGGCCCTCCACAACTTCGTGAGACCCGGTTTCAAAATAAAGTATAAAAAAATAGGGCCGGGGGTGTAGCGCGGAGGTAGAACACCCCTGGGTTCAATCTCCGGTACCACAAAAAAAAAAAAAAAATAAAATAAAATAAAATTGTACTGGGGATCGAACCCAGGGTATTCTACCTCTGAGCTATACTCCCAGCCTATTTTATTTATTAATTTTATTTTTGTGGTACTAGGGATTGAACCCACGGGCATTCTGCCTCTAAACTATACTTCTAGCCCTATTTGTTTTTTATTTTTTATTTTTTTTGCGGTACCGGGGATTGAACCCAGGGGCGTTCTACCTCCGAGCATAGTCCATAGCCACCTTAATTGTAAGGTAGTCTTATGGACAGGAAATTTATATGTTGAAACCCTAACCCCAAATATGATATTTGGAGATGATGCCTTTGTGGAAGTAATTATGGTTAAATGAGGTCATAAGAGTGGGGGCCCCAAAAAATAGGACTAGTGTTGTTATAAGAAGAGATAACACCCAGTTCTTGGGAGACTGAGACATGAGGATTGCAGGTTTGGGGCCAGCCTGAGCAACTTGTAGAGAACCTCAGCAACTTAGCAAGACCCCGTTTCAAAATAATAAAAAGGGCTGGAGGGGTAGCTCAGAGGTAGAACACCCCTGGGTTTAACCCCCAGTACAAAGAGAGAGAGAGAGACGCCAGAGTGCTCTTGTGCTCTTGCGTGTTCGTGTCTCTCTCTCTCTCTCTCTCTATCTCTATCTCTCTCTCTGCATGGAGGAAAGGCTACGCAAGGACATGGCTGGCTGACTGCTGTTCTTAAGCAGGAAGCGCCCCTCCCAGAAAGCGAATTGGCCAGAACCTTCATCTTGGATTTCTTGCCTCCAGAACTGTGAGAAAATCAATTCTGTTGTTTCCGCCGCTCGTCTACGGGGTCTTGTTATCGCAGCCTGAGCTGACGTGGCCGCGCAGCTGAGCAGATGCCCTTGTGGGTGCGGAGCGTGAGCCCAGTGTGGTTGTTATAAGCTACCAAGACTTTAGTTTGTTTATTACACTAGGGAACTATCTGGCTTGACACAGCGCCTTTGGCTGAAGGGGAGAGAGACAGATACATTGAAACTGAAGCTGTTCTGCTTTACAAAGATAACTCTAATACTTATAGATCTGGATTTTTAGATCTGGATTTGACTGACAATGAGATAGCAAGGCTTGAAGAGGCTGGTGACATTCTACAAGAGAGAACAATATGTTTTATGAGGTTTGAATAAAGAAATAAATGAGCCGGGCGTGGTGGTGCACGCTTGTAATCCCAGTACTTGGGAGGCAGAGACTGGAGGATCCCGGTTCATGGCCAGCCTCAGCTACTTAGTGAGGCCCTCCGCAACTTCGTGAGACCTGGTTTCAAAATAAAGTATAAAAAATAGGGCCAGGGATGTAGCTCAGAGGTAGAATGCCCCTGGGTTCAATCCCCGGTACCGCCAAAAAAAAAAAAAAGAAACAAATGACATTAATTAATTAATTAATTAATTAATTAATTTTGCAGTACTGGGGTTTGATCCCAGGGGCGCTCTACCACTGAGCTACATCCCCACCCTTTTTTATTTTTTATTTTGAGACAGGGTCTTGTTCAGTTGCCCAGGCTGGCCTGAAATGTGTGATCCTTCTAGTGCAGCCTCCCAAGAAGCCGGCATTCTAGCATCTTGAAAAAAGCTTAAAAACAAAACAAACAAACAAAAAAACTGGGGTTGTTAGAATGCAGTATCTGGCTCTAGCTGAGATTAGCCAAGCACTGAAGCAGAGAAATATAAACAGGAGGACTGAAAACCAAGTGCCTCAAGGATATGAGAAGACAAAGCACACAGTGGCAGGAAATATTTGCAAAACATGTATCTGATAAAGGGCTGTTATCTAAAATATACAAAAAACTCTTAAAACACAACAGTAAGAAAATGAACAACCCAATTTAAAAAACACTCAGAAGATCTGAATAGACACCTCATCAAAGATGATATACAGATGGCAAATAAGCACATGAAAAGATGTTCAAGCTCCACGCTCACCTGTCATCCCAGTACTTGGGAGGCTGAGACAGGAGGATTGCAGGTTTGAAGCCAGCCTCAGCAACGTAGTGAGACCCTCAGCAACTTAGTGAGACCCCATTTCAAAGTAAAAATTAAAATTAAAAGAGTTGGGGTATAGCTCGGAGGTAGAATGCCCCTGGTTTTAATCTCTAGTACAGAAAGGAAGGAAGGAAGGAAGAAAGAAAGAAAGGGAGAAAGGAAGAAAGAAACATTCAACATCATACGTCTTTAGGGAATTGCAAGTTAAAACAATGAGATCCCACCATCCCTATTAGAACAGTTAAAATCCCAAACATTGACAACACCAAATACTGGCAAGGATATGGAGCATCAGGAACTCTCATTCATTGTTGGTGGGAATACAAAATGGCACAGCTACGTTGGGACTGTTTGGCATTTTCTTGCATGACTAAACATGCTCTTGTCATATGACCCAACAGACATGCTCCTAGGTATTTACTCAGATGACCTGAAACCGCACACCAGCTGGGAGTCACCCTCTGGGAGCTGCCACACTGCGATGGCGTTCTTACTCACCTGGAAGCCTGCCCTGCTGGCCAAAAGCAAACTGCAGGCTACGCCCCTGTATTCCCACGGTCAAAGTCCCCTGTGGTCTTTGGTGACACCCTGCTGACTCTTTTTTTTTTTTTTTTTTTGCAGTACGGGGATTGAACCCAGGGGCGTTCTACCTCCGCGCTACACCCCCAGCCCTATTTTTTTATGCTTTATTTTGAAACCGGGTCTCACGAAGTTGCAGAGGGCCTCACTAGGTAGAGAGAGAGAGAGAGAGAGAGACAGGGAGAGAGCTGAGGCTGGCCGCGAACCCGGATCCTCCGGTCTCCGCCTCCCAAAGTACTGGGATTACAAGCGTGAGCCACCACGCCCGGCCACAGTACAATTTTTGAGATTAGGAAATTAACATTGATACAATACTATGATCTTCAGAAATATTCAAATTTTGCCAATTGTCCCATTCCTGATGATGCACATTCTAATGCAAGAAGGTCCTGCATGTTATCCTGGTTTTTTCTTTGTGGTATTGAGGATTGAACCCAGGGGCATTCTACCTCTGAGCTGTACTCCCAGTCCTATTTTATTTTTTATTTTGAAACAGGGTCTCACTAAGTTGCTGAGGGACTCACTAAATTGCTGAGACTGGCCTCGAACCTTCAATCCTCCTGTCTCAGACTCCCAAGTATGGGGATTTCTGGTGTGTGCCACCATGCCCGGCTTTTCTTTGTCTTTTATAATATTGAATTTTTAAAGGTACAGGCCAGTTATTTTGTAAGATGCCCTTCACCCTGGGTTTGTCTCTTGATTCTTCGCGATGAGAGTCTGGTAATGCTGTGTTCTCAGCGCACCATGGGAGGCAGCAGCAGATTTACCCATACTTGGCATGTTGGCTTCAAATACTGGGTTAAGGTGGCGTCTGTCAGGTTTCTCCACCGAAGATCCTGTCAATTATATTTCTCTTGTAAGACTACTACTGTAGAAGTAGGCAAACAGAGAAAATTCATCAGTGAGCTGCAAACAGTCTTGCACAGCTCAGCCTAAGTGACTTTTGTGGGGCGCCCTCCCTGAGAGCCCCTTGACAGACCTAGACATCTTTGTTCTGTGCCCATTATTTTGGCATCAGCAGTCTCTCTCTCTCTCTCTCTCTCTCTCTTGGTACTGGGGATTGAACCCAGGGGCATTCAACCTCCGAGCTACAGCCCCAGCTCTATTTTTTATTCTTTATTTTGAAACAGGGTCTTACTCAGCAGTCTCTTTACTTGTTGGCACCTCCAGAGACCAGCACAGTGCTTGGCACGAAGTCGACAGAATGAACGAAATTGACAGGCTAGAGAAGGGCGCAGGGAAGGAGCGCTGGAAGAGGAAAAGTCCAGCCAGATGCCTTTGCAGAGGGGCCTTCTGAAGAAATCAAAGAAATAGGGAGAAAGGAGACATATAGGAAGGAGAAAGAAAGAAAATCTTGTTTCAGAAGTTCTGCATACTAGCCAGGCGTGGTGGCGCATGCCTGTAGTCCCAGTACTTGGGAGGCTGAGACAGGAGGATTGCAGGTTCAATACCAGCTTCAACAAATAGTGAGACTCTCATTAATCTACCGAGACCCTGTTTCAAAATAAAAATAAAATAGGGCTGGGAGTGTAGCTCGGAGATAGAATGCCCCTGGGTTCAATCCCCAGTGCCCCCCCCAAACACACACATACAGAAGTTCTGCATACTAGTTGGCGTGGTGATGCACACCTGGAATCACAGTACTTAGGAGGCTGAGGCAGGAAAATCGCAGGTTCGAGGACAGTCTCAGCAATGTAGTGAGACCCTCAGCAACCTAGTGAGACCCTGTTTTAAAAAACAACCAGAAAACAAAAAATAAAAGTGAACTAGGGGGTGTAGCTCAGAGGTAGAAAGCCCCTTGGTTCAATCCCCAGTACCACACACACACACACAGAGAAAAAACAAATCCAGGTATGGTGGCACACACCTGTAATCTCAGTACTTCGGAGACTGAGACAGGAGGATCATAGGTTCCAGGACAGCCTCAGCAAGTAGTGAGACTCAGCAATCTACCAAGACCCTGTTTCAAAATAAAAATAAAATAGGGCTGTGGTGTAGCTCAGAGGTAGAATGCCCCTGGGTTCAATCCCCAGCACCACACACACACACACACACACACACACACACACACACACACAGAGCCCTATTTTATTTTATGGTGTCACACGCCTGTAATCCCCAGTACTTGGGAGGCTGAGACAGGAGGATTGCAGGTTTGAGGACAGCCTCAGCAATGTAGTGAGACTCCCAGCGACCTAGTGAGACCCTATTTCAAAACAAAAAAAATTGAAAGGGCTGGAGATGTAGCTTAGAGGTAGAATCCCTCTGGATTCAATCCCCAGTAAAGGAGGAGAAGGAGGAGGAGGAGGAAGAGAGGGAGGAAGAAGGAAGTCCCAAGTATTTTTCGAGGCCTGTCACTCCCTGAGCCAGTCTCTCTCTCAGGTCTGTCACTTCCAAATTCCTGGGAAATCTGTAAATCTCAAAGTCAACCAAAAACTCACTCACCTATGATAATTACCTTGTACACTGCTCATTAACCACCTCGATAAGCAGTTTAAGCAAGAAAGATATGATATCACAAGAAACCTGTGATAGGGAACTTTCCAGCGTTATCTGTTGATCAGATGACGGAGACCATGTCAAAGATCTGGAAGATGACCATGCCACATCAACCGTCTTGTGATCACTGGACGGATGTCACCCTCATATACCTTCCCATACCTGGCCTTCACCAAGATTACTTTATTTTTTTTTTTTGGCGGTACCGGGGATTGAACCCAGGGGTTTTCTACCTCCGCACTACACCCCCGGCCCTATTTTTTATCCTTTATTTTGAAACCGGGTCTCACGAAGTTGCGGAGGCCTCACTAAGTAGCTGAGGCTGGCCGCGAACCCGGATCCTCTGTTCTCCGCCTCCCAAGTACCGGGATTACAGGCGTGCGCCACCACGCCCGGCCCAAGATTACTTTAGAAGAAGAGCCTTAAGCCCGTGTCTCTCCCTGTGAAGAAGGCCTGCACTCCCCTGGACTGTGTGGCCCTTGTTTTCCTTGATAAATCTCTGTGCCTCTGCTGACACGTGCTGCACTTCTGTTCTGTTGTGTATGTCAAGGACCCTGCTGGTCCTGAGGCGCGTTTCCCCTGGTCTGGAACTCCTCAGCACCCACTTCTGGAAGTCTCTCTTCTCCCATGGCCCTCCCTGACATGCCTGCATCTGGAGAGGAAGAAGGGTAGCAGCTTCCCAGGCTCTGGGCTAGTTCCCTGTCCCTCATTTGGGGCAGAGAGGCAGTATGTGAGGACTGGAAGGCAGTTGTCATATTACAGGGGACCTGGATTCCTAGTGCTCACTACATTTAAGGCAGCCATCTCCCAGGATTCCTGAGAGAGATGATATCTTTCAAAGAACAACACACTTCGTGCTGGGGTGGAACAGGGAGGAGAGAGGCAGAAGTCTGGTCACTGAGTGACTTACCGAAGTCGCGAGTGACATCAAAGTCAGAACCTATGTGTGCAAAACCCAGAGGAAAGGCCCAGCACCTGCTAAGTGCTACTCTGCAGTGTCAGGGGAAGTGCACAACAGTGAAAAGAAACCCTAGGCCAAAGTCCCGGGTGTAGGGAAGTTGTTCTGAGCAAGGAGCTGGTCAACAGAAAGGATGTAGCCGTTCAAATGAAACAGAACAATGAGATTTCACAAAAAGGCTTAGGAGGCAAGAAGCAAAATATCAGGACCAAGCCGGGCATGGTGGCGCACGCTTGTAATCCCAGTACTTGGGAGGCAGAGACCAGAGGATTCGGGTTCGCGGCCAGACTCAGCTACTTAGTGAGGCCCTCCGCAACTTTGTGAGACCCTGTTTCCAAATAAAGAATTAAAAAATTGGGCTGGGGTGTAGCTTGGAGGTAGAAAACCCCTGAGTTCAATCCCCAGTACTGCAAAAAAAAAAAAAAAAAAAAAAAAAATCAGGACCAAAATTTAAATGGAAAGGGAAAAATCTAATTCCATGTAACTCCCACCCCAATCATAGATCAATTATAAGTTAAAAAAAGTTGTCCTAAGATAAATAGGCTTCTAAAGGCAGTCTCTCATTGGAACGGAAAGCCAGTTTTCTCAGGAAGCTCTTATTTCCTGTCCATTTTGTTTGCTTGGAAAACAGTAGAGTGGACCATCTGGGGTAATTAATTCTAGGGTAAAAATGTCAGAACATGGGTAAACAAAGACCAGCACCAAGATAACAAAATAAAAAGGAACAAGGAACTAAAAGAGAAACCAAGGAAGCTCAAAGGGACAGAATTCTGAACAAACTCAGAAGATTCCATGGACAAACATGCTCTGCTGTGAGTTAACTTTGAATGAGCGTCTGGGAGGGCTCTTGCTCTTTCATATTTAAAATTATCTCGGGGTTCAAATCCACTTCTGCAAAACTTTCACAACACCAATGGGAAGATCTACAAATCATGTATTTAAAAAAAAAAAACCAAAGCCGGACGTGGTGACGCACGCTTGTAATCCCAGTACTTGGGAGGCTGAGATGGGAGGATCGCAGGTTCGCAGCCAGCCTCAGCTACTTAGTGAGGCTTCTGTAACTTAGTGAGACCCTGTTTCAATATAAAGAATAAAAAACAGGGCTGGGGGTGTATCCCAGAGGCAGAATGCCCCTGGGTTCAATCCCTAGTACCACACACACACACACAAAAAGCAAAAACCTCTTTTTTTGTGGGGGATACTGGGGATTGAACCCAGGGGCATTCTACCTTGGAGCAACACCCCCAGTCCTTTTTTTTATTTTTTATTTTGAAACAGGGTCTCATTAAGTTGCGGGCCTCACTAAATAGCTGAGGCTGTCCTTGAACCTGCGATCCTATTTTTTTTTATTTTGAAACAGGGTCTCTCTAAATTGATGAAATTCTCACTACTTGCTGAGGCTGTCCTCGAACCTGTGATCCTCCTGTCTCAGCCTCCCAAGTACTGGGATAACAAGTGTGCACAACTGTACTTAGCTAACATCCTGTTTTAAAATAAAAAAAAAATAAAAAACAAAAGGGATGGGGGTGTAGCTCAGAGGTGGAATGCCCCTGGGTTCAATCCCCAGTACCACCACAAAAATAAACAAACTCTGAGCTCCTCAGTGCTAACTGAAGACATCCCCATGCTTACTCTCAAAAAACTACTGGTAATGGAACTTCAGAAATATCTGGAGAAAATATTCCTTCTTCCCCTGGAGCTGTAGAAAAACAGATTCTGTTCCACAACATAAAGCCACAAGATAGATCTGAGAAAGTGGTAAATGGAGAACAGTCACAAAAGCATTGATTCCCCGTCTTCTCTCATCGTCTCAGAAGTGGAGACATGGCCCTGGCAGGGTGCCGGGAGAGAAAGCACAAAAGTACGAGATGGCAGTTTTCACACTACAAGCTGGTGCAATTTTGTTTTTTGGTGGTGCTGGGGACTGAACCCAAGGCCTTGCACATGCTAAGCATTCACTCCACTGCCGAGTTAGACCCCGGCCCATTCTTGTTTCAGATGAGGAAGCCAGGTTTGGAAAGAATTAAGTGCCTATGCTAGTCAACGGTGTGAGTTCCTATCACCCCACAGAAAGTAAGTGTAACTGAAAATCACATCACCCAGAACTAAACACTAAATATAATACTCAAGCTGCAGCGGTCGTTGGGACCCAGCTATGTCCTGCCTGAGTTGTGGGGCTTCTGTCATTATCCTGTGGGCCACGGGAAGCCACTGAAGAGTCCTCAGCAGGGAAGGTGGTTACAGCACTGATCTCGGACTTAGAAAGATGGGTTTGAATCTTGGGCTACTTACTAACTTTTTTTTTTTTTTTTTTTTTTTTTTT
>PVJS01026039.1:0-27342 GCA_004027185.1 Glis glis | reverse complement strand
GTGTGTGTATGTGTGTGTGTGTGTGTGTGTGTGTATTTGGTGGTGGTGCTGGGGACCAAACTCAGGACCCTACGCACACTAGACAAGTGCTCTACCATTGAGCTATATCCCCAGCCTTGGATGAGTTATATTTTAATTAAGGAGATCATTCTGAAATTTCACAATGTCAAATATTCCTAGAATATCTACTGTACTTCTAATTTCATTATCACTAAAAAATTGTTGAAATGGAATTGTCCATGGAGAGCACAAATCCGCATGCAGAGTATTACTCTTATAGAATATCTCTACCAATTTGCAGAGCTCAGAGATCTTCAAGTTGCCAAGTTAATGCAGGGATTATTTCCTAGCTCATTGAGTTAGAAAACATACATATCTTTCATACCCTTGTAAATTTGTTATCCTGAGCATCACATGAGAGAAGAGACTTGTAATTTTTATGGCCATAACCTCGGTTTGAACAATCCCATTATTGTCTGTTTCTTCACAGAGCCAAGAAGTCGAGTCCCACCTCCTCAGCGAACAGGATGATCTAAAGATCTGAACCAACAGTCCTGACTTGTGTTGTACTCTCCCTCTGTCCTGCACAGGGCCAGATGCACAAAGCCAGCCATTTTTTTTGTGTGTCAATACTGGTGACTTCATGTACTTCATGACGTGGGTTAAATTTTATTCTTGACTACTTAAAAATACACTTTTATTGCCTGTGTACTTGTTGGTTTCAGGTGCCAGAAATCCAACCCTAACCAGTTCAGACAAAAAGGAAGTTTGTTGGAAGAGCAGAAGAATAGCTATAAAATCAGAGATTGAATTGGAGAGCCAAAATGTAGGAAGGACCAGGGTGCATCTGGGCTCAAGGGCAGCTGGAACCAGGGACTCAAAAGTCATCTGGTGTTTCTCTGTCTTTCTCATGTAGACCAGCAGAGAATGTGCCACCCTCATGATCCCCAAGCTCCCAAACCTCATTCTCACAGTTTCTGTCACCCAAGAGGAACTTCTTGTTAATTACAGTTCTAGCAAATCTAGGGAAAAGATCTGCTTGGTTTAGCTGGAGTCAGGCCCCCGCCTGGGAAACAGAGCACATACACACATGTGCGTGTAGTGCTGGGGATTGAACCCAGGGGTATTCTAGCTCTGAGCTACACTCCCACCCCCATTTTATTTTTTATTTTTGAAACAAGGTCTCATTAAGTTGTGGAGGACCTCACTAAATTGCTCAGGCTGGCCGCGAACCTACAATCCTCCTGTCTCAGCCTCCAAATACTGGGATTACAGGTATGTGCCACCACACCTGGCTTACATTGGCTTTTGAAAACTCTGTCTACTGTTTCAATGACCTGTCACAAGGTATAGCTACTTTTGTGAGAATAAACAGTGGAAATATCATTTATGAACTGGGAAAATACAATCGTATTCAGAGAATACAATTAAAGCCACCCACAATCTCATCACCCAAATATAAGCATTATTTATATTTTAGTGCATATTCTTCCTGTCTTTTTGTGTACATATATCCTTTTCTTCATAATATCATCGAGATTGTGTTAAATATACAGTTCTCCATGTTCTAAAAGAATGTGCTTAATCCCATTTTATACTTCTAAGTCCCAATAGATCAGGGCATCTATGACACATCAGAAGATTCATCATCTTCTTGAACTTGTATGCCAATCATAGTGGTGTATTTCCCTTGGGAAGGGGTTCATAGTATCATCTTACTCTCAAAATGGTCTGTTACCAAAGAAAAAGGTCAAGAGCTTCGGCATTCAAGTTTTCAAAACACTTTCACATATGTACAATAGACTCACAGGTGCTCCGTATTGAATATTTTCAACTAGTCTCCAGTGCTGTAAAGGTTCATGACACGAGGCAAACTGTAACTTGTGAACACATGACTTTGAACCGCAACCATTCAAGCCAGACCTCAGCTTGTGGGTGAGTCTCGCTGGTGCCAGCATCCCATCATAGCAAAGCTCCCTTATCCTCGCACGATGACTCACTCTTGTGAAATGGTTAAAACGGCTTGTTTTTATGAGCTGGGGGTGGAGTTAACAGGCGCAAGAGGCTAGCAGGTGGAGGAGGGGAGGCAGGTGAGCATGCACCATGGAGAAGAGATGAGGAGAGAGGACGCGGGGCCTGAGGGGCTGGTGTTCTTGGAGACTGATGGTGGGTGACAGCGGTGTGGGTAGGGAGAGCAAACCAGTTGAGCCTCAAGCTAGTCCCTTGCCTGAACTACAAGGCTCCTGATAGCAGCAGGAGCAGTGACTTCAAGGCAAGATCAGTCAGGATCACTCGATCCCAAATGTGGACATTCCAGGCAAAGTAGCTGTTGAGCTCCATAAATTAAACTACTGAGCCAACGACTACTCAAATCTGCCTTCCATGGTGAATTGCCCACAACTTCAGAGCCCCCTGTGAATGAACCTGCTCCAGCTACATTATTTGATAGTAACAAACTTCACACTGCACCAGAGTTCTCTTCCCTCTACCTGATGGACACCACATTTCCTGTCCCCAGACGCATATTTTTATCTTACTCTCTACTTCCCAATCTAATTTTGGTATTCTCCTAGGATCACTTTTCAACCTGAACAGGAAGGATGGACACAGTTTACTCTTGCCTTGGGTCTGCCATCTGTGTTAGCCCAAGGAGCCCCGGCTGGCAGTGAAGAAGCCCAGGCTGCCACACCCAGGGCGCATGTGCAGGTGAGTGAGTGCTGCTTCACTTGTTTTCGTGTCATCTCATCTGGCCTGTAAGCTGCCTCCATCCAGCCCAGTCCAGTCTCTGGTTGGCCATATTGTTTACAGCCATTATCCTCGGAAATCGGGAGGCTTGTTTCTCAAGTATAAGGTCCTTTTAAGCTTCTCAAGGTCAAACTCACGCTCTGATGCTTCTTGTGAGATTCCCATTTAGTGCCTGGGAAGCAGAATTTAGCGAACACCATGAAGAGTGAAAAAACATACTGATCAAATACTATGTTGAAACTTACTTGCCAATGCGTAGTATTAAGAGGCAGAGCCTTTAGAGTGTGATTATGTCATGAGGGCTCTGCCTGTAGGAACAGATTGGCAACCCTATAAGAGAAGTCTCAAGACTGCTGTGTCTCTTCTACCAGGGAGGGTGCAGCAGCGAAGAGCCATCTGCGAAGCCCTCACCAGACATGGAATCTGCCAGCACCTTAGCTTAGACTTCCTGGTCTCCAGAACTGTGAGCAACCGATTTCTGTTGTATGTAAATCACTCAATCTAAGATATTTTAACATAGCATCTGTTATAATTAGATATAAAATGTCCCCTAAAGAGCTCATTTATTAATATTCAACGTTGATATAGTTGAATCATGAGGATTGTAACCCCAGCAGTGGATAATTTATCTGGATGTGGCTGGAGAGGTGGGTCCCTGGGTGGTCGGCCATGGGGATTAGAAATGGTTCCTCTCTCTCTCTCTCTCTCTCTCTCTCTCTGTCTCTTCCAGCCTGCGTGATGTGAGGAGCACATCCATGTGCTCTCCCTCTCTCCACCTCCCACCGCCATGCCCTGAGATCCTCAGTCCCCAGCCTCACATGGACTGAACCCAAAACCGTAAGAAAATAAATCTTCTTTCCTTTAAGTTATGTGGTCAGTCTTTAGATTACAGCTGTGAGAATGCTGACCAGAACACATCCCAAACAAATTAACAGAGTCATATTTTCATATGACAAATGGACATGAAGTACAGTCCAATGTCTACCTAAAAGTTTACATAAAAATGTAGTTCCTGGGCTCTGGGTTCCTGATCTTTGGGTCTATTAACTTCAGATTTTATTTTTAGTTCCAGAACTCTAATAGCTTATGCAATCTTAATCATAAGATAGCAAGAAAATATAAGTTAACTGGGTAAATGGTTGCAGATGGAAATCCTTCATTCATTCAATTGTTCAACGTGGATTTATGAAGGTTCTACTATGTGCCAAGCTCTGTGGTAGAAGCCGAAGATTCAATAGTTAGCAAGACAAAGTCTCTGACTCAAGAAGCTAACATTCTTGGGGGAAAGGGCAACAAATAAATATGCAAGATAATTTGGTAATGATAAATGCTATAAGGAAGTAAAACAGAGTGATATGATAAAAGATGAGTGGATTGAGGGGGGCTTTAGTTGGTCATCTAATTCATTTGTTTAAACAATTCTCCTTAGAATTTCAGGATATTATTTCAATTAAACTATTCCAAAAATGAGAAAGAAGAATTGTGTGTGTGTGTGTGTGTGTGTGTGTGTGTGTGTGTGTGTGTGTGTTAGGTCATTGATAGACTCTCTACATTGCAGATGCTGTCCTCGAACCTGCAATCCTCCTGTCTCAGCCTCCCAAGTACTGGGATTACAGGCATGTGCCACCACTCCTGGCTAAGAAGAATGTTCTTTAAAGCTTTTTTCCTTTATATTTTTAATCACTAATTTCTTTCATTTAAAAAATTAATTGAAAATCTAATAATAAAACTGTAATCGTTTGTATTGCTTTTCATCATTTAACTGGAAAAACAGACCCCCATTCTTTTCTCCCTTTGGGAGATGAAGGGAGAAAAACAGAGACCCTCGACAGGATTTAATGTCATCTCTGTTAACAATCATCATAGCTACTGAAGGCTGTCTGGCCTCTTTCTGACTCAGAAGTTGGGAAGACAAAGTTCCCAGTACCATTCTGCATTAGAATCAAGACCCTTTGGTTATGATAAGTCCCCATGATGAAGGGAAGGGACACCTGGAGAGCGTCAAGCATGGAGCGCCAGTCCACTTGCTCTCAGGTCTCGTCCGTCACGCTCTGGGAGCCATCCACCCCTTGAGTGTGAAAATGGGGCCAACATGTGCAAAGGGAGTAAAAAGCACAGCCAGTGTGATCAGGATCTCTGCTTAAACTCATTGAGGTAAATGGTAACTTCTAGAAGTCTCTCATCAACACTTGATGGTAAAAACAAACCAAAATAACCTTCCTGTCCAGAGACAAAGGGAAATCAGAGATATTATTGGTCTTGATTTGGAAACCTGGAAAACATAGATTCCTAATTTGGGGGGGTCCTGGGGATTGAATCTAGGGGTGCTCTACCTCCCAGTTACACCCCCAGCCCTTTTTTATTTTTTATTCTGAAACAGGGTCTCACTACGCTGCTGAGGCTGGCCTCGAACCTGCAATCCTCCTGTCTCAGTCTCCCAAATACTGGGATTCCTGGTAAATTCTTAAATTCTTAGTCCAGCACTTTCTTTTGGCCTTTGGGAAAAATCTAGTCAGTAATGTTTTTCATTCCCAAGAGCAAGTTCATTTGTTTGGATGAAAACCTGATTAGTTACTTATGAGAAACAAGAAACGAGTTGTACACACACACACACACACACACAGCACCATTTGTGTTTGGGTTGATACTAAAATCAGGGCCCCATGCAGCCACCAACGCTTGTCTTCTAGCTTCTGCTTCGGGAGTTCTTCCCCTTCCTGTCACATCTCCACCAGGTTTCCTACCAGAGTCAGACAACCAATTTAAAGTCAACAAAAATAAAACGTGCAGCTCATAAGGCAAGCCAGACAATTCCATAGGCCAATACACTAGAATTTGACTAAGTGCCTGGCTCCCTCCCCAGTGCCCAGGACGCGGCCTCCAGCTTAGCAGAGGCCTTCTGGAAGCCCCACCTGCCCCTGGCCTGGGCTGAGTTAGAGCCCAGTGTTGATCCCCAGGTAGTGCTCAGGACAAGATGCTACGGTGCAAACGCCCATTGAATGGTCAGTTTATAGCCTGGGCCCCCTCCACGAGGGCAGGCTGCTCACCTGACAGTGCTCAGAGTGACTCAGTGAAGGGAGGAGTAGATGGCAGGGGGTAAACCACCCCGTTTTCACTGAGCAAAGGAGGTGGAGAAAATGCAGTGAGGAAGAAGAGTTCAGAGGAAGCTGGGGACAGGAGGATCACAGGTTCAAGGTCAGCCTCAGCAACTTAGCAAGACCCTGTTTCAAAATTTAAAAAAGGGGGGGCTTGGGGTGTAGCTCAGAGTGTAGAATGCCCCCAGCACTCCCCCAAAGGAAGCAGGGGAGACAAGGAGAAGAAAATGACAGTAACTGGTCACCCCTGGGAGACCATCACTGGCAGGGGAGAAATCCCACTGGTCAGCTTCTAAGGGACACTTCATAGGCATTTTAGTTAAACACTTAAAAAATCCAAAAAGAAAAAAATTGTGAAGGTAGAAAATCATTCACTATGGGAATCTTAATGTGAAAGAGCCAGGCAGGTAGGTCTCATAAATCAGACTTGCCCCCTGCTCCGCGGTGTGTGGAATGATTTACTGTGTCCATAAAGGAAATTAAAGGATCCCGAGCTGAGAAACACTCCAGGGACCCTGAGGCCGGACGGTGCAGACACGAAGCCGTGGTGTTTGGATCCATGGTTCTGGGTGAGAGGAGGCCCATGGCTGCCCTGAGCCCGCGGATGCCAGGCGATGCTGTTTCAAAGAACCCAGGAGTCACCAGCCACTGTCACGGGGCTGGTTAACACAGAGGAATGTCCTCTGCCAGGGAGGCTGCTGACCTAGCTGCAGCTTCCCTCCGCCTGCCCCAAATTCCCAGTGCCTCACTCAAGTTTAAGGGACTGTAATCTTTCATCAGCCCATAGCAATGTTATATGCTGTAAAAATCACGAGAATACTTAAAATAGAACAAATATGTTCGGGCTTCACCATGCGGAGCAAATAACTGTGGATAAAACAAAATAAAAATGGTTTCAGAAGAGTATTCACTGATTACCACATTCTATCAATCCAAGAAACCAGAACCCAGTTACACAGCACATCCAGGCAGGAACATGGAAATTTAAGGGAATAAGAGGCTTTGGTTAGAGAAGAGATGCCTTGACTAAGAAGTTTCTATGAGTCCTACTTTTTCCTTTTTTTTCCCCCTTTTTGGTACTGGGGATTGAACCCAGGGGCATTCTACTTCCAAGCTACACCCCCAGCCCTCTTTATTTTTATTATTTTTGTTTGTTTGTTTGTTTGTTTGTGTGTTTGTTTGTTTGTTTGTTTGTTTTGAAACAGGATCTTGCTAGGTTACTGAGAGTCTTACTATGTTGCTGAGGCTGTCCTCAAACCTGTGATCCTCCTGTCTCAGCCTCCCAAATACCGGGATTACAAGAATGAGCCATCATGCTTGGCCTTGATGATAATCTTTAAAGTAGGACTCTTAAACTGGGCATGGTGGTGGACGCGGGTAATCCCAGTACTTGGGAGGCTGAGACAGGAGGATCACAGGTTCGAGGACAGCCTCAGCAACTTAGTGTGACCCTTGGCAACTTAGACCCTGTTTCAAAATAAGAAGGGCTGGGGTGGTGTAGCTTGCAGGTAGAAAGTCCTAGGGGTTCAATCTCCAGTATGAAAAAAAAAAAGTTCATAATCAAACTGGAACCAAATGTATGGTATCAGATAGTGAATCCTAAATCAAATTTTCAGCATGCTACCTACAGCATAGATGTAGCCCTGGATTCCAGAGCTTTGCTATTCTTAAACTACGGCGAGTTAGTTTGTATAAAGAAGAGGCCCCGGACTTTAGAATGTATGGACCAGGGAAAAAGTCTTAATGGAAATGTGGGACCCAAATAGAGTTGTTGGCTTTTTCCCCCCTTGGTCAAGTAAAAACATGGAGGAGGCCGGGCGTGGGGGTGCACGCTTGTCATCCCAGTATTTGGGAAGCTGAGACCGGAGGATCCGGGTTCACGGCCAGCCTCAGCTACTTAGTGAGGCCCTCCACAACTTCGTGAGACCCTGTTTCAAAATAAAGAATAATAAAGAGGGTTGGAGGTGTATCTTGGAGGTAGAATGCCCCTGGGTTCAATCCCCAGTACCGCAAAAAAAAAAAAAAAAAAAAAAAACATGGAGGAGGAGGAGGAAAGAAGAAAGAGGAGGAAAAAAAAAAGAGGAGTCACTAATAACTACCATCACCAGGAGTTTGAGAAAGAAATGAATACTTTAGGATCATAAAACTAAGAGCCTAATTCCCAAATTCAAAAGAGATGCATTTATATATGAGAACAACGTCACTCGTTTTTCTTTTCTTCCAGGCAGGCTCCGGGGAACTGGTGGAGGGCACAGGGAAGAATATGGGCTTTGTAGAAACACAAGTTCAAATACCAGCTCTACCACATACTAAGTGGGGCAGGTTCCTTCAAGCCCTGAGACTTAGCGTTCGCCTGTGAAGCGAGGCTGCCTACTCTGAAGGTAATTGTAAGAAGGAAACGAGCCAGGCGCGTTAGGGCTTAATGAGCAGTAGCTGCTTCATCTTGGGATTGTTCCTTGGCTCTCCTTTATCCCCCGATTCAACAGTGAGCATGTAAAGTGTGCGAGGGTTGGGCTCGAGGGTAGAGAAGACAGGTCCCTCTCAGTACGCCTGCCCCCCAACATGAAGGCTGCCTCTCTTTGGGGCTGCAAATTCCCTCAAGCCTGGCTTGGGGTTGTCCTCTTCTTCCGATTAAGGAGTCTCATTTAAACTTGGTCTCGCCTGACTGAAGATATCAGAAGAGACAAGGTAAGGAGGAGGGGGCCCTCTGAGGCCTGCCTGTCCCTGAATTCTCCTGGGCCAGTGCTGGAAGCCCTGTCATTTTGATTTAGAAGTAAATTGATTTGTTTGTCGGCCATAAAGACAGATGGAGTAAGTTGTTGCCAAAAAGTAGAGGATTTGGCGGTGACTGGCTCTTATTTTAGACAGAGCTTTTTAGGTACAAGATTTATATCAGCGGGTAACATGTGGCTGTAAAATGTAAAGAGTAGAGACTGATCGCACTCTGGCCTCCTTCCTTTCCACAGGCAAGTGACATGCTGGTCTTAAAGGAAAAAGTCAAGGAGCCGGATTTCAGAGTCAAATGTTCGGTTAGGGATAAAACGATTTAACCTCTTCCCTGGAATATCCCGAAATACTGTTCCAAATGTCAGTTTGCTCAGAATTAGAACTGAACCCTGGAGCTACCTCATTTGAGAAGAAAACGGAGCCCTAAAAACAAAGGGTCTTCCCCAGGGTCCCCTAGGCAAAGCCACCGGGACTGGCTGTCAGGAGACCTGGGCCTCATCTACTTATGCCTCAGTTTCCCAGTAGAAATATATGGCCAGTTCTAGTCCTTTCCCTCCGGTGAGACTTTGATAATGATCAAAGAAAACTATAAATCTGGAAAAAGTTCATAGCACCAGTGTAATATGGTGTCATTTTGATTATAGTAATTTTAGTGGAATTTCAGCTTTATGCTTCCTTTAAAGACCTAAAGTTTAAAATAAAACACATTGAATAAAATAGTTTGTCCAGGTTTTTGAGACCTCACTGAGAACTTGGCTTTCAGCCTTGCTGTCCCCAGAAGCCCCGGAGAGTCTCCCCCTCCTTGGAAATCAGGGCAACCCGGGTTCCAGCACCACCATGAATCCAGTTCTGTGACTGTGGACCCCAAGGCTTAGGACTCTGATGTTTTCTTTCTTTCTTTTTTTTTTTTTTTGGATCTGGGGATTGAACCCAGGGGCATTCTACCTCCGAGCTCCACCCCCAGTCCTATTTTTTATTCTTTATTTTGAAACAGGGTCTCACTAAGTTACGGAGGGCCTCACTAAGTAGCTGAGGCTGGCCACGAACCTGCGATCCTCCTGTCTCAGCCTCCCACGTACTGGGATTACAAGTGTGTGCCACCACACCCAGCAGGACTCTGATGTTTTCTAGAGAGCTTTATCCTCCTGCGGCCTCTTCCCCCTGGGTTCTGGCTGCTCCTTGTTGAAGGTGTGGAAAGGGTAGGAGGAGAACAGAGGAAACAGAGACAGGTTAAACAGCACACCACCAAACAGCCTTCCCAGGGGTGGCCGGGCCTTGCCTCATCTGGTCCTCTTTCTCCTGCCTGTTTCTCACTCGCTTCATTTGTCAACCTGTTCTCTTCAGGTGCAAACCCCTCACATCACTCCCGTGTCTCCAGGGGAGCATCTTTCCTTTCTTGGTATCTCGCTGCTGGCTGACATCCAAAGGTGTCACCCAACCCCAGCCCGCTCTTCCAGGCATTTTTCAAACACAGGCAGATCCTTGCACAAGAAGAACGTAGATGCCAGCTGTCAAGATGATAGCACCGGGGGGAAATAGTGCTGTCACTAAATGCTATGTGAGGAAACCAGCAGCTCTCAAGATGTGGTCTCCCAGCCCCACCCCAGCAACAGCAGCACCGCCTGGCAAATGCGGGGACCACAGATCTACCAAATCAGACACTGGAGGCGCAGCCCAGCAACCTGTGTTCAACCAAAGCCTCCAGCAGATGCCGATGCCACGTAAGTATGAGAATTGCTGAACTACCTAAGGCCAGACAGCATGCGCGCCTTGATACCAGTTACACGGTGCCCAGTGCAGTGCCTGGTACTCAGCAAAGGTTCTAGAAATACTTGTTAAATGAATAAACGGACAAACTACTGGCTCCTGGGGAGGAGAAGAGGAAGAAACAGAAAGCACAGTTGCTGTGTGTGTGACCCGACACAAGCAACGTCAGGGAGTAGGTCAACTTACCAGTGCTTAGCCTGTGCCTCCAATGGTGCCGATGGGGACCTGAGGCTACACAGCACAGCCAAGGTGCAGGACAGCAGAGCTGGCCCAGGGCCTGGCTCTCGGGCCTCCGGGAACCGTGGGATTCCCCAGCCCCACAACCGCTCCTGGGGTAGAAGATGATCAATGGCTAAATTGCATGATCCAGGCCTCGGATCTGCAGGGCTCACTGGGAGAAGTCAGTGTGGGCTGGAGGAGTTGGGGAACTCATGCTGTGCTCCTTTTCAGAATAAGAAAGATCTGGATGAGCAGAGATTTATGGGATTTTTCTTTTCCAGTCTTGGTAACATTCCAAAGCGGGGGAGGAAATGTGCAGCAAGGTTTTATGTAGTGAACCTGGCTTGTATTTGCCCGAAGAAGGAAGCAGGGAGAGCCAAGGAGCATGGGGAATCCTAGGCCTTGTGCCGCAGCCCCTCTCTGCAGGTGGCCCTAAAAGATGCCTGGTCTCCTCTGCCCCGACAGGCTAGTCGAGAGTGAGGAGCATGAGGCTCACAGTTCCCTTCACCCCGAGCTGCTCTCGGCTCCCTCGTTGCCCTCTTTCTGGATATGTCTGCCATCTCCTCTCGCTCATCCCTCACGCTAAATTGATCAGTAGCAGCTGCTGTGAATTCTGCTCCTCCTGCCCACAGCTGTGTCACCGCCAGCCAAAGGCCTCTACGTAGTCGTAACCTTGGACATGAACTTGTGCTGTGGATGGAGGAAAGTGGGAGTTGTGAAAAAGCCAAGTGAGAGCTGACAACTTCCCTTCAAAGAAAGTACCAGAGCCCAGGGGAGGTCCGAAGAAAGGAATGACTAACCTTCAACCCACGGCAGAGTGGTGCCTACAAGTGACATTTATCAGAAAACCTCCAGCATCAAAATCTGACACACTACAGAAATTAGTTAATTAAATAAGAAAGGAAAAGAAATGCAGAGATTTTTAAGATCTTAAAGTGTTTTAAAAGATTTAAAGATCTCTTTGCTCTTTTTTTTTTTTTGGTAATGGGGATGGAACCTAGGGGCATTCTACCTTTGAACTATACCCCCAGCCCTTTTTATTTTATTTTTTTATTTTGAAACGGGGTCTCCCTAAATTGCTGAGGCTGGCCTCAAACCTGTGATCCTCCTGTCTCAGCCTCCCAGGCATGTGTGTATAATGTACTGACAGTGTGTGCATGTGTGTGTGTGTGTGTGTGTGTGTGTGTGTTGGTGGGGATTGAACCCAGGCTTTACCCAGGTAGGTAAGCACTCTACCACTGATCTATATCCCCCAGCCCTTTCTTTCAACAATAATTCAACAATAACATACTTTTGTAAGTTCTGGGGAAGCCAGCTAACTGTTAATAATGGCTTTATTAGATTTTGGTTGTGGTTAAAGATAAATACAGTATATTTAGCTCCTGAGGTAAACTAGTCTGCAAAAGAACAGGTTAAGCAAAACTGGGATGACTGAATCATCTAGAATTTCAGTGAGTCTTGTTAAAAACATCATCCCAGATTGAGGCACAGAGGAAAGTGGCCGGTAGGATGTAGAAGTGGTAAGTGAAACATAAAATCAATAACCAAACAGCAGAGCTTCCGCAGAAGCTAAACAACCACAAACACTTTCCACATTGTGCACAGAACAAATCTAAGCACTTATGCTGGTCAGAAGCGAGTCATTGCCTGTGTTCAGACCTCGGCAAATACAGTCTTAACTATCGACTGGAGGGGGAGGCATACTTCTGAAGCTCACTGAGCATTTGATGACTGGAAATGTAGATAGCCCTGATAGCCAAGCAGCCACATACTGTAGTTGAAAAACACTATTTCTTTCATCTAATTTTTAAAGGTCAGTTCACTCGGCCTTTTCAGGTACTTTCTGAGCAATGCTTGGAAAGAGGTCAACATCCCAGCAGTGTAACTGCCACGGGGCTCTGATTCAAGGAAGCTGAAACAGACCCTAACACTACCCAGAACTCAGGAAGCCTAATTCTCAGCTTGAAAAATGACCTGAAGTTACATATTTCTCCCCTTTGGGTAACAGCTAAGTTACGCAATGGCCAAGCATTTCCTCTGTGTGCTGTGTAAAGTACCTAGTTTTATTGTGTTTTAAATAGCATCGTAACATAGTAGATAGACATCCTCAAGCAAGAACCTAAGTGTTTTCTTAGCTTTTTCTATGAAGACTGATTGCTAAGAGATTTAAAGGAAGTTGAACATTAACTCTAGAGAGTCCAGGTTGGATACATCCCCACTAGTAGGGGAAGAACTGGAGTCACATGAATCCACACATTACCAGTCCTGGTCAGCAGAAAAGGGAGACTGCGTAGGTAAGCCACTGTGACTTAGGCTGAGCTCACACTTCCGTGGAAATTATTTGGACATTTAGCCAACATAAAAAAGAAGAATATGTTCTGAAGTGTATGGGATCAGTTTGGAGCAAGTGTCAGTGGCCACAGGGTTGGAAATACTGCATGGTCCTGGTGTTCCCAGGCAGGCCCTAACAGTGGTGGATGCCCACGGACTATTGATGTATATCTATGAAATTCAAGATCAGACTGGCTGGTGCCGGAGTAAGGATGGGGCTTCTAGTACTGAGGGAACTTAAAGTGTGCTGAGGCAGGGCTGTGTGAATTTCCTTTCATGTTCTAGGCAGGATGCTCAATCCCTCCTCCCCAGCAGCCTGCACTTAAGGGAAGGGGAATGCCTGTTGTACATTCAGTTTTCAAATCAGCATGAGAAAATGTCCAGGCAAGAACCTTCCAAGAGCATCGTGCCTCCTATCCTTCCATCTACTGCTGTGTCGACCTTCATCAGTCAAAGGGTGGCGTGGGAAACTAGAGAAGGGGCTCCCAAGCCAGACTCTCAGCTACTGAGGAAGCACTAATTGTTGAGATTGCAGGAACCAAGCACGATAGATCTCAGGATTGCTGATGCTGTGAACTCAGCTGTGTGCTGTTAGACCGAAGATCTCAATTATCCAGTGTCTTCGTCTCTCTATAGGATGAAAAGCTCAGGGGTTACAGATAATAGATTCCCACTGATCCAAAATGATTGAGGGAAGAAGCATTCCAGCGAACTATTTGTTCCAATGGTATTTATTCAGTGTCGTGGATATTGCTCTGAGTTTGTCTTCCTGTCTGGCTCCAACCACACTAAGAGCTCCTGTAGGGTCACTTCCTGTCTGGTTTCCCAGTGGCTGTTCAGTACCTCACATTAGGAGACATTTAAAAATGTATATTAAACGGTGCAGGGCGTGATGGCACACACTTGTAATCCCAGTACTTGGGAGGCTGAGACAGGAGGATTGCAGGTTCGCAGCCAGCCTCAGCTACTTAGTGAGGCCCTCTGCAACTTAGTGAGACCTTGCTTCAAAATAAAGAATAAAAAATAGGGCTGGTGTAGCTCAGAGGTAGAATGCCCCTGGGTTCAATCTCTAGTACCACAAAAAAAAGAAATGTATATTAAATGAATAATTTACATTTTTCTACAGAAATGCAATTTGCATTAACATTTTTCAAAATATGATATCTTTATTTGTTTAATTCAAGTTATTTCAAGATAGTACGGTTTCTCTGTTCAATTCATCACATATGGGGCAGCCCTATTTTGTGTCAATTATTTGTGTTAAATGCTGGTGAGTTCTTACAAAGCAAGACTCTTCTAAGCACTCCGAGTCCAGAGGTGATAATAGTGTTTCACGACGATTCCAAGGTGCATCCTGGAAGTGATCAGGGAGGACGTCTGCATTTCACACATGTGGCCACCCAAGCTTAAGAGGTGAAGTTACTAAGCCAGGTATAGTGGTGCACCCCTGTAATCCCAGAACTTGGGGGGCTGAGACAGGAGGGTTACAGGTTCTCCGCCAGCCTCAGCAACTTAGTGAGGCCCTCTGCAACTTAGCAAGATCCTGTTTCAAAGTAAAAAAATAAAATAAAATAGGGCTGGAGATATAACTCAGAGGTAGGGGTAAAACACCCCTGGGTTCTGTCCCCGGAACCACACACGCGCGCGCACACACACACACACACACACACACACACACGTGAAGCTCCTCACATGTTACTTAGAATGAAACCGCATTGGGATTCAAATCCAAACATTCTTCTAATTATAAATCTCGTTCACCATAATTCCTTCTCACTGAACATCCTTAAGTACAGACAGCATCAAATGTTAGGATAAGGCAGTTGGCTAAAATCAATCCTCATTTCCATACATGTTGTGGAAGTTGCTTTTACCAGGCAGTCTCCCATGGGCGAGTCGGCTCACTCTTTCTCCCCTTTCCTGTCCTGTCCCCTCACCCCCTTCTCTTGTGTCCGCTGTTCTCCCCGCTCTGCACCCCCCTTTCCCATCTGTGCTCTTCTCTTTTGGGTATCAGTAGATTGGGTATCAGTTGATCTCGCCGCAGCAGCCACTCAGATTCCTAGCAGATGGAAGTTTCTTTGTGAAAGCAACATTTAAACACACACTTTGAAAGATGTCACTGAATTTGCAGTGATTTTTCTAAAAAACAGTATCAATTACCTAAAAATATAATTGATAAAGTGACTTTTATATCATTTTGTAAGATGGAATTGGGTTTGGGGACTATGTTCCTGATGTTGGCTCACATTTGTCAACCAAGCTATAGAAACGGGGAGAGGAAAAACTGGGCTTGGACCTCGTGTCTTGGTGGGCATGTCCTTGGGATTCTCCCTCACCCAGGAATTCTCTTTTCAATATGAGTCAAATTTCTGTAAACATATCTCTAGCTGGCTCTGAAAGTCCTGGTGATTTGTTATATAAGAAATATTTATTATTATTGTTGTTGTTATTATTGTTGTTTTCAGATTGGTCCCAAAAGAAAGGGAAATAATGGCTCCTGAGCCAAAGTTGTCTTCAATTAGAGTGAGAAAATTCAAGCCGCTTAGGAGATAATTTTTGTTCTTATCAAACAGTGGCTTCAAAACACAAGATATTTCACAGATTCTTTAATAATTCTTTTATAATTCCATAATCCTTTTATTAACCTCCTGAACTCCACTCCAAGACACCCTTAATCTAATTTTAGTTAATCCTGCCAAAAGATGAATTCTATATTTTATATATTTAGTGGTAAATTTGTGTTTAAGTGATCCTCAAAACCCACTAACCTACAGTAACCATGATGCTTAGGGAAGAGGTAGGGACAAGGAAGAAGACTGTCTCTAGCTTTATTTGATGGAAATGTCATTAAAAGAAAGATTGACACAGGCCCAAACGGCTTCTGTGTGAGTACCAGAAATCCATGTTAGGCAGGTGTCTTAGTCCATTTTCGGTTACTATAACAAATATCGAGACTGGGTGATTTACAAAGAATAGAGGTTTATTCAGCTCACAGATCTGGAGGCTGGAAAGTCCAGAGCACAGCACCGGTATCTGCTGAGGGCTCCTGGCTGCTTCATAACATGGCGGAGAGCATCCCATGATGAGACAGGGCAAGCTGTGGGAGTTTGCCTCTCTAATGAAGCCATCTCCACAGTAACTCACTAATCCATGAATACGACAGAGCCTTCGTGACCCACTCACTCCCTTAAGGTCCCATCTCTCAGTTGGGGACCAAGTTCACAACATGTGAAATGGGGGACATATTCAAACCATAAGAGTGGCAAAACAGAATGCACCAGAAAATTAAAAGATGAAATAGTTTCTGATGATAAAGAACTGACAGTATAGGTAAGAAGGCAAGAGCTGAACAGAAGCAAATATAAGGGTCAATTGACAATAAAACCAACGTGATGACAAATGAGTCAGGGCATCAGCTCTAAATTCAGAAAAGGAAGAAAAGACCATAACATCCCACAAAAAGTGTTGCAACAATATTAGCAGTTTAGAGTCACCACATAGCTCATCCCTGTTTAAAAAGAGTATAGGATTTTGTTTTTGTGGTATGGGGGATTGAACCCAGAGGCATTCTACCCCTGAACTACACCCCCAGCCCTATTTAAATTTTTAAATGTTTAAACAGGGTCTCACTATCTTGTGGAGGGTCTTGCTAAATTGCTGAGGCTGACCTTGAAATTGTGATCTTCCTGTCTCAGCCTCCCAAGTACTGGGATGACAGGGATGTGTCTCCATGCCTGGCCAGAGTATAGGTTTTTAACTAAAGGGTCATAGGCCTACAGGTACTGTTGACATGGTGGTGGGACCTGCATTTTTGCACCATTCAATCCATTAGACTGCTCAAGATGAAGAAGACACTATACATTGCCTTAATATTGCTACTAACCATGGAAATTCTTGAATCCATTGCCTGACTTTCCTCCATTCCAAGCTAGCAGCCCAAAAAAACAAAAACAAAAAAAAATTGTTTTCATTTCAGTACATTTGTTCTTCTTCATATGTCATGAAAAAAAAGAAGAAGAAGCAAAAGCTTTTCCTGTGTCCCGTTTTAGTGACAGAAAGTAGAATAGCCAGCTTCCACATGTGGGTTCATCTGCAGCACGTCCTATGGTTCCTGTGAGGGCAGCCTTGGCCAGAGGGGAGACCGCGTGACCTTGGGAAGCTCTGACGTCTCAGCTGAATGGGCCACTCCAGCACCCTGTGCTCAGCCCTCAGCCCCTACAGGTCCCCCACATGTTTTCCTCTCCCAGACCACCCCAAGTCTTCTGGAGTTTAAAGGAGAAGGATATGTTTACTTTTAGGGCTAGGACCTTAAGCCTGAAAACATGATTGACTGTCCTCTCTAAAGCAGAACTGGGGCCAAACAGGGCCTATCCTGAGAGAATTCAGTAACTAAAAGCACGCACAGGCCAGGCGTGGTGGCGCACGCTTGTAATCCCAGTACTTGGGAGGTGGAGACCGGAGGATCCGGGTTCGCAGCCAGCCTCGGCTACTTAGTGAGGCCCTCTGCAACTTCGTGAGACCCGGTTTCAAAATAAAGTATAAAAAATAGGGCCGGGGGTGTAGCTCGGAGGTAGAACGCCCCTGGGTTCAATCCCTGGTACCGCAAAAAAAAAAAAAAAAAAAAAAAAAAGCATGCACAGTTGGTCAAGAATGATAACAGACTAGGGTATTTTCAAATAACTTAAAGGCCTTTTGCTGTTGGGAACTGGCTACCTTGGCTATTTATTAGATCCAATTGCAAGTAGAAACTACTCTTTAAAAAAACGCAGCTGTCTGTCGTCCAAAACCATGGAAACCAGCTCTCTCTGCAAACAATGAGCCAGCTTCCAGCCAAGACACAGAGAGATTCTCATTTCTCATGATTTTCTTCCAAATCCCAAACAGCAAATGCCTTTAAAATGCACAAAAGAGCAAGGAGCCTACTGAATTGGCAATTATTCCTGCTCCTTTTCCGTAAACATCTGTGTAAAGAAGGGAAAGGAATAAAAAGATCTTTGGGGTTTCTGAAGACAAGACAGCCTTAGGACAAGTTAACCCTCGGTGTGGAGAGCTGCGCCGAGCGAGCTGCAGCAGCAGTGTTTTTGCGTTTTTGTGGCCAAGGTATGTTTTCTTTTTCAGCAAAGGCCTTGCTCCAGGGGGAAACTGAAATGCGCTAGTTCCAGAATGAACCCCATAGAAACCACACTGCTTTTCAACATGGTTATAGTCAGCACATAGTTTCCCGGTTATAAACCACCCTCCCCCCTCACTCTCCACCCCAGATAATCTGCAGTCTGCTTTCCAAACACACTCTCAACCAACGGCGATAGCCCTTACACACTGGGATTTTTACTATGCACCAAAGTGCAAGTCATGGTAGCAGAGCCATCCTGTAAGGCCTCCTGTCTAGCCAGAGGCTGACCCAGCAACACAGAAAGGAAACTGAGGCCGACGCCGGTGGAAGCTTTCCACTGCAGCCTCAGCAGCTCTCCAGACAGTGTCCCCATTCACAGGGACCCTCTGTCCATGCAGAACAGGTGGCCAATACACACAGCCTCACCGGGCACAGCCCCGCATGGCTTGTTACCTCCTCCGAAAAACTTCTCTGCTCTTAGATATCTCTGGCAGTATGTGGGGGATGGGGGGATTATTCTACCTACCATAGCCTCAACTGGTTCTAAAACTCCAGACAAAAATTCCCTGGAGACGTGGGAGCCTACACAGCTGGAGGATGCCCCCAGGGCAGGATGGGTGGGACCCTGTTTCTTTCTGTGCCCTTTCCTCACTATCCTGATCGCTTGCTACCCAACCTTTCCAGTCCTCTGCAGACAGGGGTGTGCGCGCTACAGCCTGGGGGACAAATCGCACCTGCCAACTGTTTCTGCAAGGCCATCCAGTTAAGATTTAACGCTGAAAATGACCAAGAATAATCAAAAGAAGAACACTTCTTCATAAGTGAGTGCCCCACCCCTATTGATCTTCTATTTCCTCTCCTCCTCTCCTCCCCTGCACACCTTCCCTCCCTCCCTCTTCCTCCTGCCTCCTCAACTCTATGGGTGTGTGTGTGGGGGGGTGCTGGGGGATTGAGTCCAGGAGAATTCTACATCTGATCTACACCCCCAGCCTCATTTTATTTTTTATTTGGAAACAGAGTCTTGCTAAGCTGCTGAAGGCATCACTAAGTTGCTGAGGCTGGACTCAAACTTGCAATCCTCCTGTCTCAGCCTCCCGAGTACTGAGATTATAGGGCATGTGCCGCCTCACCTGGCTCTACCCTCCCTCTTTCTGTTTCCCTTTCTTTTCTACTGCATCCTCTCCCTTCTCCCTTCTCTTCTTCCCTCCTTCTCTCCCTCTCAACTTCTCTCCTTCCATCCCTTCCTCCTTTTTTCTTTCTCCTGCCCTATCTACTCCCTCCTCTTCTCCTCTCCTCCTTAGTATCCAGTGTGCAATAGGTCTCTCCTCTCTGGGATAACTCTGGGGTCTTTCTCTTCTGGGGGTGGGGGACTCTCAGCTCCACTCTCCTCAGAGCCCACTGTGTACCCTTACCCTGCAGTCTCTTGTGCAATAAAAGTGGACCGCTCACTCCCTGCTGGACCTCCAACAGCTCCCTGCTCTTAAGAACACAAGCCAAAGCCCTTCCTGTGCAAACAATCGTGAACTCATGGAACAGAAGAGGCAGCCGCCAGCCCAACAGCCAAAGCCTGACTGACTCTTGTTAGGCTTCCTGAACGCTCCTTAGGCTCCTCAGGAACCAGGAGGAAAGTCCATGATGGGTTTCTCCAATCACGCATTCACTGCCTGAGATGAAACACCAGGACCTGGGAACCTGGAACTTGCCTTGGAAACATCCCCCTCATGCAAGCCCTCCAGCCCTCCAGGCTGCTATCTCTTGCCCCAACCTCCTCTGAGCCCCAGGACATCTGACTCCCTGCTCAGCACCCCATGGACACTTGGAGTTGCTGAAGGGTCCATACCTAGGTCAGGTCTCTCAGGGGACTGCCCGTGCTCCTGCTTTAAAAAGGCAAAAACATCACTGTGGAAATACCAAACACAAGCTGGGTGTGGTATCACATGACTGTACTTCCAGTCTTTGGGAGGTTAAGACAGGAGGATTGCAGGTTCGAGGCCAGCCTCAGCAACTTAGCAAGACTCTGTTTCAATGAATTAAAATAAAAATGGCTGGGGGTGCAGCTTGGAGGAGGAATGCCCCCTGGGTTCAACCACCAATACCAATAAACAAACAAATCTGTTTTTATAAGTTTTCATCTTAGATGTTTGTGTCAATAAGAATAAGGACTCCAGAAGCTTTTTGCTTCAGTGGATTATGGAGACTGGTATTTACTTGTTTAGAAATTAAAATTTGTAGGATGCTTCAATGGCCTTTTCAGTTTGAGTCTGAAAATCTATAATGTTTGGCTTTTAAAGACTTCATCATATTTACACTCAAGGGATCAAATTCATTTTTTTGGTACTAGAGATTAACCCCAGCCCTGCTTTATTTATTTATTTATTTTATTTTATTTTTCGCGGTACTGGGGATTGAACCCAGGGGCATTCTACCTCCAGGCCACACACCCCCAGCCCTATTGTTTTATTCTTCATTTTGAAACAGGGCCTCACTAAGTAGCTGAGGCTGGCCACGAACCTGGATCCTCCGGTCTCAGCCTCCCAAGTACTGGGATTACAAGCATACGCCAGCACGCCCAGCTCTGCTTTATTTTTTATTTTGAAAAAGGGCCTCGTTAAGTTGCTGAGGGCCTCCCTAAGTTACTGAGGCTGGCCTCAAACCTGTGATCCTCTTGTCTCAGCTTCCCAAGTACTGGGATTACAGGTATTCCCCAACCAGGCCCAGCTCAAATTCCTTTTTCTTTCAATTGGAATGACTGGTGTGGAAAGGATGGTAGCACTTCACTCACATTGTGATACTGTAACAAAATGCCCTGCTCCCTGAGGCTCCACAGGACACACTGTGAACGTCAATGGGGCCTAGAGGAAGGGAACGTTCATCTTCATTTCCCCATAAGGTCCTCATTGAGTTTCTCATCAGAAACCCTGGAATCCAAAAGGCATGGGTTGACATGGTCAAAGCAACGAAAACCACACCTGTCGGCCAAGAATCCTATAGTCTGCAGTGTCCTTCCCATAGGAGGGGGAGTTGGACATGCCCCTTCACACTGCTGTAATAGAATACCTTAGGCTGGGTAATTTATTAACAACTCAAATTGATCTCTGTGGTTCTGGAGGCCAGCAAGTCTACGGTCAAGACCCCAGGATATTCAGTGTGAGGAGAGAACTGGCTTCCTCCTTCCAACATGGTGCCTCCTTGCTGTGCCCTCACATTTGTGGGGCAGAAAGGTTGAACTCACTATCTCAAGCCCTTTACTCCCCCCTCTTTTTTTCCTTCATTCTGTTCTTTTGCAGTACTGGGCTTGAACCCAGCGGCACTCTACCAGTGAGCTACATCCCCAGCCCTTTTCATTTTATTTTCACAGATGGTCTTGCTAAGTTGCCCAGGCTGGTCTCCCACTTGTCATCCTCCTGCCTCAGCCTAGCGAGTAGCTGGGATTATAGGTTTGTGCCACCATGCCTGGCTTAATATATGTACTTTGTAAAAACATGTGTGTGCAGTGCTGGGGATCGAACCAGGGTCTTGTGCATGCTAGACAAGGGTTCTTTTCTTTTTTGGATTTATTTTCCCTAATAATAATCTAGAGCTGATAATAGCATTAAAGATCTTTGTCATACAATAATGATACTTTTTTTTCTTCAGTACAGAGGACTATACTCAGCGCCTTGCACACGCTAGGCGAGCACTCTACATCCCCAGCCTTTTTAAAATTTTATCCTGAGACAAGATCTAACTAACTTGCCCAGATTGGCCTCAAACTTGTGATCCTCCTACCTCGGCCTCTCATGTAGCTGGGCTTACACACATGCACCATCATACCTGTTAAGATGATCCCTACTTATTATGAAAGTCCAATAAAAGACTGGCAGGTTCCTGACAATATGGTACTTTGCTAAGCATAGAGAATTTAATATGATTTATATATATCATAAAATAACTTGCAAAGTGATAACAATACAGATTTTAGGGGTACATATGAACTAATATCAATTTGATATTAGCAGTGAAAATACATTTATAATTCTGTGATCCTTGATCCTAAGTCTGTGTTATACATCATTGCCAAGTGATTTTTGCATGGTTTAAAATGTACATTGAATAGCCAGGTGTGGTGGCGCACGCTTGTAATCCCAGTACTTGGGAGGCTGAGACAGGAAGATCACAGGTTCGAGGTCAGCCTCAGCAATTTAGTGAGGCTCTCAGCAATTTAGCAAGACCCTGTTTCCAAATAAAAAATAAAATAGGTCTGGACATGTAGTCTGGAGGTAGAAGGTCCCTGAGTTCCATCCCCAGTACCACACACACACACACACACACACACAATTATTTTTGACCCATCTCAAAATAAAAAGCAACACTATATAAACTTGTCTTTAAAAGTAAACACTAGCTGGTCATAGTGACACACACCTGTAATCCCAGTACTTGGGAGTCTGAGACAGGAGGATCACAGGTTCAAGGTTAGCCTCAGCAATTTAGCAAGTTCCTCAGCAATTTAGTAAAACCCTGTTTCAAAATAAAAAAATAAAGTAGGGCTGAGGGTGTAGCTCAGAGGTATAATGCCCCTGGGTTCCATCCCCAGTACCCCTCCCTGCCAAAAAAGGTAAACACTAAACTGAGAGTAGTGGCACACACCCATAATCCCAAGACTGGGGAGACAGAGATAGGAGGATTGCAGGTTTGAGGCCAGCCTCAGCAATTTAGGTCCTCAGCAATTGAGTGAGACTCTATTTCAAAATAAAAAATAAAAAGGTCTGGGAGGTTAGCTCAGAGGTAGCACACCCCTAGGTTCAATCCCTAGTACCCCCCCAATAATAAATAAAATAAAAGTAAACATTATGCTGGGCACTGTGGTATACACCTGTAATCCCTGTACTTGGGAGGCCGAGACAGGAGGATTGCCAAGTTTAAGGCCATCATGCTGTAACCTTGTGAGACCCTGTTTCAAAATAAAAAATAAAATAGGGCTGGGGGTATAGATCAGAGGTAGAATACCCCTGGGTTCAATCCCCAATGGAAGGAAGGAAGGAAGGAAGGGAGGAAGAAAGAAAGAAAGAAAGAAAGAAAGAAAGAAAGAAAGAAAGAAAGAAAGAAAGAGGGAGGGAGGAAGGAAGGAAGGAAAGGAAAGGAAGGGATTTTTATAGTTTAACCCACAGTACAGCAGATCCGTTACACTGTTTGATGGTATTGATTCTCTAGGTTCCTTCAATCCTAGTTGCCATCATTTGACTTCAACTCAAAGCGACATTGAGTCTTAAAAAGGATTCAGTTCTGCCGCCTATCTCGTAGCGTTGTTGTGGGTAACAAATGAGAAAATATGTAATCACACAAATCTCTTAATGCAAGATATTCTTGATCTGATAGCATCATCGCCAAAGAATGCCTCAGAAGAATAACTGTTGGTTTATTTTAAACTAGATTTCACAGCTTAAATGGGAATCATAATGGGAAAAAAATCTGCATGAGATTGAAATCTTACAATGTAACTTTCAAGTTCAACCTAGAGACCCTGTAGGTTAAACCACTTGACTACTGAAAATGTGACATTAAAAAAAATAGAAAAAATAATGACCACAGACTAAAGATGAAACAAGCAAAAAATAAATAAATAAATAAAAAGCTTCTGTCCTGTTTAAATCCCCATTGATTATGCTCTGTTCAATATCAAGAAAAAAATTAGACACTAGAACCAACACAGGCCGGTGCTGTTGCCCACTGAAAGTCAAGCACTGTAACGCACTTTGGTGCTGGGGCCAGAGCTAAACTGGTGACTATACGTCTCTGTTTGCCCAGAAAAGCCACGCTCTGCTCCTCTTGCTCCTACCCTAATTATTAATGGCACTGCTTTTCATTCTCAAATGTGTCCTGGGTTGGGTGACAAATTATAAATAGTTACCCAACTAATTGATTTTAAAATTCTAGACTGTAAGCCCTGGCTCATGCTCAGTGCTCCAATCTTAGGACCAAAGCAAGAAAAGTTGAAAGATGGAGAAAGTTATAGGACTGGGGAATTGAGGCACAAGAGGGTTAAACGGGGGTCGGGGGGAGAAGAAAGTAGGCAATTTAAAAAATAAATAATGGAGCCCCACATTAGGAAGAACAAAAACCCAGAATGCCTTTCTTTCAGGTATTCTGCTGCTTGGCTGGGAGGGCTGGTGGGGAAGGAAAATTTCACAACAGCCTGATGAATGCACGGCTTGTTTCCCTTCGCGAGGCTTACAGCTGGACACCAGTAGTCCGAGTAGCAGTCCTGCTTCGCAGGCAGCCTTCCAGGGCTGCCAAGTGTTACAAGCCCTTCTCAGAGCAGTGGATTTTAAAGGTGAATTGAAACTATTTTCAGATCCCTCTGGGGCAGCAGATGGACAGAATGACGGATCAGTACTGTGGTGTTGTTGTTTTCATTCCTGGCCCAGCTGCAGCCCCGTGCATGCAGCACTGTGCGCTGGACAAGAGACTGGCATGGCGTCTTCTCTCTGCCAAGAGATGCATTCCATGAGATAGGCAGAGGAAGGAGGGAGGCAACCAGATTACAGGTTCTTCTAAATGAAATAGAAAAATGTTGACACGGCCAGCCAGCATGGAACTTCGCTTTGATATTCTTTGATATTATCTTTGAGATCCTGCTGGGGGAGGGGGTGGTGTGTGTGACACTGGACATTCAGGGGTTGGATTCAGCAAGTCAAAAACCAGGAGGTTCTTTGGATTGGATCAACAGCACCAAATTTTTTGGCCAACATAAGAATAATAGTCAATTTTAGCATAGTTCTGTGGTGAAGAGTTCCAGATCTGGGTCAGGTAGCCTTGATTCAAATCCCAGCTTCTCCAGGTACTAGTAACCTTATGCAAGTTTCTTAACCTCTTTGCATCTCAGTTTCCTCATCTGTAGAATGGGCATAATTTGGTTGCCTGTCTCATAAGGTTGTTGACAAGAGTTGACAGGTTTAAGGGTTAGAGCAATGTCAGGAACACAGTAGTGTGTGTGTGTGTGTGTGTGTGTGTGTGTGTGTGTACGTGTGTATGTTACTAAGGATTAAACCTAGGTGCATTCTACCTCTGAGCTATACTCTCAGCCCTATTTTTTTTATTTTTACTTTGAAACAGGGTTTCACTAAGCTGCTGAGACTGGCCTCGAACCTGTGATCCTCCTTCTCAGCCTCCAAGTACTGGGATTATAGGAGTGCACCACCATGCCTGGCCGTCCTTGCTATTAAAAAATGTGATTGCAAGGTTCCATTATAATCTCTAAAATGGATTTAGCTATGGTCAACTGGATGAGCCAGGGAGAATTGCATTTTTCATCCATAAGTCAGTGTTTTTTTGATAGTTTCCCTCCCCAGCATAGGCTGGGAGAGGGGAGGTTTGTGAAAGAGCAGGGCTATTGTAAAACATAGTTATAGGTGGGGTTTGGTGTCTCACACCTGTAATCCCACCACTTGGGAGGCTGAGACAGGAGGATCACAGATTCGATGCCAGCCTCAGCAACTTAGAGAGGCTCTCAGTAACTTCACAGGACCCTGTTTCAAAATTTAAAAATGGGTCTGGGAGTTTTGCTCAGAGGTAGAATGCCCCTGGGTTTAATTTCCAGTACCATCAAAATAAATAGACAAATAAATAAGTGAATACAAAAATAAATAAAACATAGTTATATGAGTGTATAGCTCTGGGGGCTTTTTGTGCTGCCCTGGTTACAAAACACTGAAGAGAGGGAAGTGATAAGAATTGAGAGTTCCAAAACCTGGGGAGGTAGGACTAGGATGTTTTCATTTCACAAAAGCTCTCTGAGCCTTTGCCAGAACAAAGCACTTTAGTAGGACCTTTCTGTGCTCCTAATATGTATATGATATATTTAAGGAGTTCATTAATTCACTCATTTCTTCCCCAAGTCTTATAGAGTTTATTATAGACCAGGAACTATTCTGGGACAGAGGCTAGAGTGGCGAATACAACAGGGTCTTAACCCCAGAGCCTCTCAGAATATAGAGGATGCCATATAATTATCAATAATTATCATGAGCTGAGCGGGAGAGCAGCGCAGCCCAGGGAACTCGGGTGTCACAGAGAAAGGGGACCACGCTCAGTCGCTGGATGTACAAAGAAGCAATCTCAGATACTGGCGCAGCCCGGGACTGTCTATGAAACCACTTTGAAGTGGGTAATTCTTGATTTGATGCCAGATTTAAAGGAGAAGGTATAGCTCAAAATCAATTTAGTAGCCGGGCGTGGTGGCGCATGCTTGTAATCCCAGTACTTTGGGAGGCGGAGACCAGAGGATCCTGGTTCGCGGCCAGCCTCAGCTCTCTCTCTCTCTCTCTACCTAGTGAGGCCCTCCGCAACTTCGTGAGACCCGGTTTCAAAATAAAGTATAAAAAAATAGGGCCGGGGGTGTAGCGCGGAGGTAGAACGCCCCTGGGTTCAATCCCCGGTACTGCAAAAAAAAAAAAAAATCAATTTAGTATAAGCAGAGGAGAGAAGGAGGTATTCGGCAAGGCAGGGAGTGGGTACCACTCATTGGCTCTTTGTTTACAGCGTGCCCGGCACTGTGCTGAGCACTTGACAGCAAGTTCCTGTGACAATCTAGTAAAGTCAGGGTTACTGCTGTCTACTGAGGGACAAGGACCCCAAAGATCAGGGTGTTTAAGAGGCTTGGTCAAGGTATCTGGGCTGCTTCGCAGTGCATGGGGGTTACACAGGTGGGCGTGGCTCCAAGCCTTGGGTTTTCCATTGCCCGACAAGGGCTCAGTTCCAGGAAGACTAATGGAGCCCATCCAGGATACTGTGGAAGAAAAACTAGGGCATGCTGTTCCATTCAGAATAGCAGTAATAAGTTTAAACTTAGGTTGTATCAGGGAACTGGCAATATACTGTGTCCCTAGGTGCGATCCAGCCCGGATTACAAGTCAGGCAAATGAAAATCATTATCAATGGCCTGATTTACAGAGTTCATTTGCTTATAGAAATAGAACTGCCCAATCAATTAGACTGCTCGTGACCTTTCTCTCCCTGAGATACACAGGAACTTATGAGTTCTGGATATTTCTAAAAGCCCTCTGCCCTCCCGCAAATGCAGATTGTCACCTGTTCCACCTGTCCTAACCCAGTTCTCACTCATCTCTCTTGGTACTGTGATGGGTTTTTTTAACGTGCTTTTATTGGTGCATTGGAGTCTTACATCACAGTGAATATCAATTTGATGTTAACATACATGCACACAGCTCTTAGTGTCCCCACCCCACCTCCTCCCACCTGTATAAAGTACCAAGAATGATGTTGGTTTATTCTCACATGTACATACTGTTTATGATAGTAATTCCACTGATTCGTTTCTTTCTTGCCCTTCCCCTTCCCTTGTAC
>PVJS01026038.1:0-27342 GCA_004027185.1 Glis glis | reverse complement strand
CTCTCTCTCTCTACTTAGTGAGGCCCTCCACAACTTCGTGAGACCCGGTTTCAAAATAAAGTATAAAAAATAGGGCCGGGGGTGTGGCGCGGAGGTAGAACGCCCTGGGTTCAATCCCCGGTACTGCAAAAAAAAAAAAAAAAAAAGAACTATATAAGTTACAGGAAGGAAAAGAAGCAGGCTTGAAGAAGATTGTGAGCAGTTCATACTGCCTGCAGATCCCAGTTCAGTGAGCATGCAGGAGGCTCAAAGGGAGTGCCAGGGTTCTTGCATATCTTCTGAAAGTGACCAAAACAGCAAGGAAAGAGGCACATGCGCCTTCATGGGCGCATGAAGACAGGCGCCCAGGTGAACGCATCGGGTACTACAGCATGGAGGACTGGTTGTGAAGCATGTGTCTTGGGTAACCTGTCTCAGGCCTTCATTGCACGCATGCACGCACACGAGGGTGAACCTTTAGTCCGCAGTCTTTGTTTTGGGCAGGAAGGAGGGGGATTATCTCTCCACATTTTGTACTTAATATTGCTTTCTTTTCTGTTATTGAGAGGCAGTGACAAATGTTGGCTAATAAGCACATGATTCTGGAACCCCACGCCTTAGGTTCAAAGCTTAGTACTGACAATTACCAGATAACTGGTAATACTTGGATAAATTGTTTAACCTCTCTATGCCTTAGTGTTTCATTTGTAAAATATTAATAAGTTCCAAATAAAATAAATTTCAATGAGATATTTCCCAAACAGTTGAGTAGATTACTTTCATTTTTTAAAGACAGACTGATTTGTAAAATCTAACAGGGTGAGAAAAACAGCTTTAAAAATAAGCAAAGATAATCTGAAAAGGCTACATACTTGCTGGCCATAGTGGTGCATGCCTGTAATCCCAGGCTGAGACAGGAGGATCGCAGGTTCAAGGCCAGCCTCAGCAACTTAGCAAAACCCTCAGCAACTTAGTGAGACCCTGTTTCAAAATAAAATAGGGCTGGGGATGTAGCTCATAAGTAGAATGCTCCTGAGTTCAATCCCTAGTACCATAAAAAAAAAAGGCTTCATACTCTGATTCCAACTCTGTGACATTATGGAAGAGGAAAAACTGTGGAGACAGTGGTTGCCAGAAGGTAGGGAGAAGGGAATAGTGAATAGGCGGAGCATAGGGGATTTTTAGGGCTATGAAACCATTCTGTATGTTATTATATGGGTATATGTCATTATACATTTGTCTAAACCCAAAGAATATACAGCACCAAGAGTGAATCCTAACTTAAAGTACAGACTTTGGGTGATAATGATGTGTTGATGGAGAGAGGTTTATTTTTTACTTGATTTTGCTCTGAACCGAAAACTGCTCTAAAAAATTAAATCTAGCCAGGCACAGTGGCATGCTCCTGTAGTCCTAGCTACTTGGGAGGCTGAGGCAGGAGGATCACTTGAGACCTGGAGTTTGAGGCAGCTTGGGCAACATAGCAAGACCCTGCTTCTCAAAAAATAAATAAATAAAGTAAAATCCATTTTTAAAAAGGCAAAGAAAGATGAGACAGCAAATGGAATCCAAGGACTACAGATAGAAAAAAATGGAAAGAAAACTGGGTGGGGGGCATCAGTGATTCGTTTTCTGTGTGGGCAATCGCGGCCACCTTTTGTCACTCGTGCAGTTTGGCAGTCCTTGCAGGTAGTTTCCTCTGGAAAGTAACTTTGTCTAGAGAAAAATAGTAACTTAGTGTCAGAACTTACTTATTTGTACTTCCAAGAAACCTGGGAGATGTGGTTTTCTCTGTACGTCTGTGTACATTTCATATGGTGCTTCATCTCTCATGAGCTTGGCATTCTCATGGATTTTGTGGCTATAGGGTAGAACATAGCTAGATACACGTGGTCGGTTAAATCGGTGATGTGTGGTAAGGTTTCATGCAGAAGATTTAAAGTGAACGGGCCGTTGGAACAAACGAGATTCATAGGGACTGTGTAACATGATCAGACAGAACACCGCACCAGACATAGGTTTGAACAAGTACAAATTATTAACTGTCGTCACTGTCTTGTTTTTGAGACTATGCTGATATGGATTATATAAAAAGAAACATTCATTTAAAAATGATGAACATGTATTCATCTTTCATATAAATGGCTAATTTGTTACATGGACAAAATATTCACTGTGGTTGTAGTAACAAGTCTGTCTAACCTTGCCAAATGCTTAAACCAAGAATTCTTTGTTATGGTTCATTCTGGAAAAACATCAATTATCATGAATCCAAGACAATATGTTAGAATTTGTTCTTTAAGCCATGCTTTTATAGGTTCAAATACAAGGCCATATGAGAGTATGTGTGCGTGATCCCCACCCCTGAAGTGGGGAAAACAATGACTTATTTATAATTCTTTTTCCATATCAAACAAATAAAGGAGCTGTTTAATCTTTTTACTTAACTGGTTGTGCCTTGATAATTCATAGGTGACTATAAATTTTTTCATTTAAGAGCTATTTGCAAATCATTATGCAAATTCTTCCAACACACTCAGCCCAGTGAGCATTGCTGTACAATTGAACCACTTTAAAATGAATTTCTCAGGGGTAGCTTGAAAGAGAAAGAAATTTCTAATACTTGACCTCAAAAATTCTGTTCTTCAGTTCTAATCGCCTGTCCTTCCAGTTCTCCCAGACCTTTTATTCCCATTAAATCTGCACTTTGTTTGGACTCATTACGAGTTACAGTCCCACAAACTTTGTATTTTTCCAATCAGTCAAGCCCCGCCTGGTTTCACTTTTTTCTTTCTACACAGCTTTGGGCCTTATCAACCATCTGAGTACTACAATTCACCAGCACTGTAGGTTATTTTGTTGCCAAATTCATCCATGAGGCATTTCTTAACAATCCCTACCTTTAAAACGTGGTTTCTTGCAATCTGGTAGTTACTCTATAAATATTTAGTGGAAGAGAGGAGAGAGAAAGAAAATCACTTGGTTTTTTGGGTAACATATTGAAAAATTCTTATGGAAATCTGTTACTTTTGCTTCTTGGAAGCATTACAAGTTCTTGTGGAACATCAGCCCGGCCCTACTGTTGCCCAGTGTTTTTAGTTCCTGTGTCTGTCCTGTTTCCCATTAGTTGCACAGCGGATCGCATCCACTCCCCCAAACCATCAATTCTGTTATTTATCTCTCTTCTTTCCTTACCACAGTTGGGTCCTCTAAACTGATTTTCCTTGAACCTCTTTTACCAAAGGATTTTTCAATATCTTTACTTGTTGTATTTCCTCACCTTGTTCCCCATTTGAATACTCTTCCCCCATCAGCTATGGCTTCCTTGGTGGTCACTAATGACTTCCTAACTGCGAGCGTTCTCTTCTCAGTTCCTGTTCAATTTGATCTACCTGCGGCATAATATTATTGATATTCCAGAAATCTTGCCTTTTTGCTTTATATCACTATTCTCCTGGCTCTGGTCCTGTAACCCCAGATGGCTTGTTAGTCTCCTTAACTAGTGTTTTCATCGTGTGTGTGTGTGTGTATGTGTTACTAAGGATTGAACCCAGGAGCATTCTACCTCTGAGCTATATCCCCAGCTCTTTTTGTATGTTTTGTTTTAAAACTGGGTCTCACTAGGTTGCTGAGAGTCTCACTAAGTTGCTCACTAAGTTGAATCTGTGATCCTCCTGTCTCAGCTTCCCAAGTACTAGAAGTATAGGTGTGCACCACCACGCCCAGCTGATATTTTCATCTTTTAACCCTCAAGTATGAGAGTCCCCCCCATGTCTGCCCTTTGTTCTTTTCTTGAACCTCAGGAGTGATTCTAAAATGTTAATGAGTATAAAGATCATCCAAGGCTTTTGCTTAAAATGTTGGTTTCTAGATCCTGCCCTCAGATCATGATTCATTAGGTATAGAACGAAGCCTGGGAATCTGCTTTTTTTTTTTGCCTGCAGGGCTGAGGATCAAACCAAGGGTCTTCATGAAACATGTTAGGCAAGCACTCGACCACTGAGCTACATCCCCAGCTCAGAAATCTGCATTGTTGCCAGGCGTGGTGGCACACGCTTGTAATCCCAGTACTTTGGGAGGCGGAGACCGGAGGATCCAGGTTCGCGGCCAGCCTCAGCCCTCTTGCTCTCTCAGCCCTCTCGCTCTCTCTCTCTCTCTCTCTCTCTCTCTCTCTCTCTACTTAGTGAGGCCCTCTGCAACTTCGTGAGACCCGGTTTCAAAATAAAGTATAAAAAATAGGGCCGGTGGCGTAGCGCAGAGGTAGAACACCCCTGGGTTCAATCCCCAGAACCGCAAAAAAAAAAAAAAAAAGAAATCTGCATTGTTATCAAACTCTAAATAAAAGCGATGCAGGGCCACTCTGAAGAAATAATGTTCCACAGTCCTGTCTACTTCAGTCATCTCTTCCATAATGATTACTCTCAAATATTTTAATATCCTCCTCTCATGAATTTCTCCTTCTTACCTGGCCCATAGTTTAAGAATGTAGCGGGGCGTGGTGACACATACTTGTAATCCCAGTACTTGGGAGGCTGAGACCGGAGAATCGCAGGTTCCAGGCCAGCCTCAGCAATTTAGTGAGGCTGTCAACAACTTAGGGAGAGCCTGTTTCCAAATAAAAAAAATAAAATAAAAATAGGGCTGTGGGTGTAACTTGGAGGTAGAATGCCCCTGGGTTCAATTCCCAGCACCACAAAGAAAAAAAAAAAGAATGTTATAACCAGGAGCAAGACTGATAATCAACTACCATGCACTTGCTTCTTTGTATTATTAAAAAAATAAGCCAGGCATGGTGGCACATGCTTATAATCCCCGTACTTGGGAGGCTGAGACAGGAGGATCGCAGGTTTGAGGAGAGCCTCAGCAATTTAACGAATGAGACCCTGTTTAAAAACAAAAACTAAAATGAGCTGAGGGTGTAGCCCAGAGGTACAGTGCTCCTGGATTCAATCCCCAGAACCATAATAGTAATAATATTTAAAAATAACAAAAGAGCCAGGCATGGTGGTGCACACCTGTAATCCTGGTACTTGGGAAGCTGAGACAGGAGGATGGCAGATTGGAGGCCAGCCTCAGCAACTTAGCAAGGCCCTCAGCAACTTAGTGAGACCCTGTTTCAAAAAAAAAAGAGCTTGAGGTGTAGAACAGAAGTAGAATGCCCATGACTTCAATCCCCAGTGCCACAAAAAAATTTTTCCAGGCATGGTGGCACATGTCTGTAACCCCAATACTTGGGAGGCTGAGACAGGAGGATCGCAAGTTCAAGGCCAGCCTCACCAACATAGCGTGACCCTGTTTCAAAGCAAAAAGTAAAAAGGGCTGGGGGGGGGATGTAGCTTGAAGGGAGAGTGCCCCTGGGTTCAATCCCCAGTACCGCCAAAATAAATTTTTTTAAAAAAAGACATGCAAAAACGTTGGTAAACAGCAGCTCCCCAAAGCTCCCAAGTATCATTCCACCACCATTCTCCTGTCTGTGCTGGCCCCTCTCCTCATACCCCCTGAACCTTCCCCTTCCCACAGTCCAGCAACCAGGAAGTCATATCTGGCAAAACAGAGTTTCTCTCAAGGACTTTTTTTTGTAGTACTGTAGATTTCACTCAGGGGTGCTCTGCCACTGAGCTACATCCCCAGCCCTATTTTTTTTTTTTTTTTTTTTGCAGTACCGGGGATTGAACCCAGGGGCGTTTTACCTCCCAGCTACACCCCTGGCACTATTTTTTTATACTTTATTTTGAAACCGGGTCTCACGAAGTTGCGGAGGAACTCACTAAGTAGCTGAGGCTGGCCGCTAACCCGGATCCTCCGGTCTCCGCCTCCCAAGTACTGGGATTAAAAGCGTGCACCACCACGCCCGGCTCCCAGCCCTATTTTATTTCTAACTAAGTTACCCAGGCTGGCCTTAAATTTGTGATCCTCCTGTTTCTGCCTCCCAAGTAGCTAGAACTATAGGCATGAGCCACTGCATCCAGCTCTCCAGGATCTTAATTGGTTGAACTGTACTAGCTAAATCTTAATAAAGATGATGATGTCATTAACCATATGGAAAATGGGAGAAGTAATTGGTTTAAATGGAGAGGATGGTAAAGTCAGGGTATAAAATGTTTCACCTACGAAAATAATTGGGTAAAGTGGCCTTCAGCAAATCCAAAATCACTGGCACTATATTCTCCAAATTTGGCCGAATATCAGAATTGAGGCCTGACCCTGGGGATTCTGATTTAGTTTGGACTGGGGTAGACTCAGAAATCATTGTTTTTTAACATTTTCCAAAATGATTGAGAACACAAAGAAATAATACCAAAATGTTGCCTCATACTGAACATCAAGTAGGCATTTTACATTCATAGCATCATCAGAAAGAAAAGCAGGGTGTGGGGGTGGTTCAGTATAATCTACCTCTACTCTTAGAACATATCACTTGCATGTGTTTTGTTGTTGGTTTTTTGTTATTGGTGTATATGTCACTTTTACATGTTTTTTTAAATTTTAAGAGAAAAAAGATTTTAGGTTATCATCCAAATATATAATTATGTTTTAATCAGGTGCTGCTTTCCTCTGAATCATATGTATAAGTTATTGAAACAAAGGAGGAATAACAATTCTATAAAATGTTGTGTCATGGGCTTAATCCTGAGTCATTTATTACGTACATGATTCCTGAGTCATTAATTACTAAGGCTTTCCTTTAAGGAAAAGATTACTAACAATAGGCAAAGTGAGTGATTGCAAAATGTTTTGAATACTAATTATTATACTTACAGAAAGACTTTGTAAAACCATATTGGAGGAATTGGATTCGATTCTGTTCAATTACATTTATTTCAAAAACAGAAATTATCATCACTTTTCATTGAGAGACATGTTCTTTTTTCTTGAGTAATGAAAATAGATTAGGGGTGGGGTAGGCTTAGTGGTAGATCTCTTACCTAGTGTGTACAGGGACCTAGGTTAGATCCTCAGCACAGCAGAAAGGAGGGAGGGCTTGGACAATTTAAAAGCCTATAAACAAGTTTTTAAAGAAATATATCCTTAAAACTGACAACACTTTGAGGATAGCCTCAGCAACTTAGACCCTGTTTCAAAATAAAAAATAAAAAGGACTGGAGTTGTTACTCAGAGGTAGAACACCCCTGGGTTCGATCCCCAGTACCAAAAAAATACCTGAAAACACTGTCCTAGTTTTTGTTAACCAGAGAGTGAGGAAGGCCCAACTTGTGTATCAGATACCTTGAAAGTAAGACTTTTAGCCCTTAATTTTGTTTATAATATTAAAGCCAAATATACATAATTGCTATCATGAAAAAGTTTAACTAAAATGTATCAGACTGGCTGCTTTTATGAGATATTTGTGCAGGTGAGGTTAGCCTTGATAAGTCTTGAACGGCTCATTCCAGACCAAGGTTGCGTCCAGCTCGTACATGCTCAGTCCTTCCCTGCGCCTGTGCCCCCACTCCACCCACTCTACCGTGAGCACACGTGGCCTCCTCTGCACTTTGGAACACAAAGCAGCTTGTCAGCTCAGTTTATTCAGTTAGGGTCAGTTCTGTGAAAACAAAGTCAAGGCAATTGTTTGATTTAATTGACTAGAGAAACTGGTTATACAGGTTACTAGAACTTAGTCTGGCTGCATATTTGAATGTTCATAAAGTAACTTAGTAGAATAATAAGGTTCCAGTGACATTGTAATAGATTTTAAAGAATGATTACCAAAGCAACAAAAGAGTACACTAAAACCCAAACTATAGAAAATATTTGTGGCATTTTCTTTTTCTTTACGACTCTGCTTTCACTATAATGAATTGGGTCCAAAAGAGAAATCTTTTGTTCACTATTCATTTCCTTTTCTTTAAGAAATTCTTTCCTGGACTACAGTTAATATAACTACAAGAAAAATTTCCAGTATTTTTCTAGTGTAATTTAGATGAATAATGTTAATACTTCAATAAAATAGCCCTCTAACTACAAATAGACATTCTCTTTTGGGCCCCCTGGCCTCCCGCTCCTCTTTACCCACCTGGACCTCATGGTTTTCAGGTTAAGGATGTTCTCAGGGCTGCCATTAATCCCTTCCACTTCCCACCATGCCTTCCCCTGGACCCATCTCCCTGTCAGCTCCTTCAGTTCCTGGGCCAATCACTGTTGTTTCATTAAAATGAGTAGAAGATCAAGAAATTGAAGTGCTTTTGAAAATAAATTATATGTTTAGGTCTTAATGTTTTTACAAGTAGGTGGATCTCATAAGGGTAATTCATCTGAGAAAATAATACAGATCATTTCTTATCCCAGAACAACAGCAAATCTTCAGCCTCAATTGAATTTATTAATGATTAAAAAGGAAAGGGGTTAAAAACATATATAAGGAGCCAGGCACAGTGGCACACGCCTGTAATCCCAATACTTGAGAGGCGGAGACAGGAGGATCACAGGTTTGTGGCCAGCCTCAGCAACTTAGTGAGGCCTTCCACAACTTAGTGAGATTCTGTTTCAAAATAAAAAATAAAATAGGGCTGGGGGTGGTTCTCAGAGGTAGAATGCCCCTGGGTCCAATCTCCTGTGCCCAAAAAAAAAAAAAAAAAAACATACAGAAGGGCCAGGCATGGTGGTGCATGTCTGTAATCTCCATACTTGGGAGACTGAGACAGGAGTACCATAGGTTCAAGGCCAGCCTCAGCAATGTAGCAAGACTCTCAGCAACCTAGCAAGACCCTGTTTCAAAACAAAAAATAAAAAAAAAACCTGAGGGTGTAGCTCAGAGGTAGAATGACCCTGGGTTCAATCCCTGGTATGACCAAAAAAAAAAGCATACAAAAAGGCTAGAAATGTATTGTCAAAGAACATCTCAAGGTCAGAGAAGTGTTAGGAATGTTATAGTTTTGTTCTGTGTAATAAAATAATCCCTTCTTTTCGCCTCATTTTCATATAAATGTCCAGCAGTTTTGTCATGATTGCTCAGTTTTTCATATTCAACATGAGAAAGAACTTCATACTTATATGCTAAGAGCATTAAATAGTCACATCCCTTTTCAATGTATATTCTATTCTGAAAAAAATAACAAAAATTATTAACTTAAGAAAAGAATTTATTATACAGGGATGGTTTGTTATAGCATTATTTGTACCAATCAGAATTTGATAATATGTTATATAGGTATTACTCTAAGAAGCATAATAAAATTATGATACATTTGCTTGCTAGACAGTTTTGTAACCACTAAATATATAAATTCAAGTTCTCTGCCTACCTGCAAAAATTATTCTAATATAAGGTTATATGAAAAAGTATCAAACAGAGTAAAATATTTAGGAACAAACTTAACCAAACAGGCAAAAGACATCCCATGTTCATGGATTGGAAGACTTCATATTGTTAAGATGACAGTACTACTCCAAACAATCTATAAAGTGTAAACCGTATCAGAATCTCAATGGAGTTTTTTTTACAGAAATTGAAAAATTCATCCTAAATTTTTTATGGAATTTTAAGAGACTTCCAATGGCCAAAACAATCTTCAATAGGTAAAGCAAAATTGAAGTGTTCATAGTGGATTCAAATACATAAATTTTATACATATATATATATACATACATTTATTTATTTATTTATTTATTTATTTATTTATTTGTGGTACTGGGAATAGAACCCAGGGGCATTCTACCTCCTAGCTACAACCCCAGCCCTATTTTATTTTTATTTGGAAACAGGGTCTCACTAGGTTGATGAGAGTCTCGCTACTTACTGAGACTGTCCTCAAACCTGTGATCCTCCTGTCTCAGCCTTCCAAGTACTGGGATTACAGATGTGCACCACCATGTCTGACTACCATAAACTATATATTTTAAAATCAGAAATGAAGAAATGAAAAATTTCTAAATTATGATGTGATTATGCATTTTAGTAGAAATGAATCTCAAAAGATTTTCCTTTTTAAGTAATGGCTTTTTATTAAAAGAAGATATATTTTATGTCACATAGCTTCTCAGATTAAAAAAGAGTAAGACAATTTAGGCGACCCATCCCCCAAATTGTTAACAATTAATATTTTTAAATTTGTCTTAGGCCAGGCGTGGTGGTGCATACTTGTAATCCCAGTACTTGGGAGGCGGAGACCACAGAATCCAGGTTTGCGGCCAGCCTCTGCTACTTAGTGAGGCCCTCCGCAACTTCATGAGACCCGGTTTCAAAGTAAAGTATAAAAAATAGGGCCGGGGGTGTAGGTCGGAGGTAGAATGCCCCTGGGTTCAATCCCCAGTACCGCCAAAAAAAAAAAAATTGTCTTAACTGTTTCTAGTCATTTGTTATCATTATTGTTATTGGAAATAGCAGTATTTATTAATCATTTTTAAAACATTCAAATTTGCACAGGAAAAGCTTTTCAGAATAATTCATTTTAAACAGTTTGGTATGCTAGAGGCTGGGAGTGTAGCTCAGTGGTAGAACACATGTGTTCAGCCTGCATAAGGCCCTGTGTTCAATTTCTAGCACCAAAAAAGGGGGAGGGAGGGCGGTGTACCATATTTGTGCAAGGCATTTTAAATTATTTTAGTTTATCAGATTTTTTTAGAGTTTAATGAAACCTGTTTCTTTAGCTTGACAGAGCCAATTCGCTGTTAAACCAGGCTCAACAACCTTACAGATACCTCATTGAATCAGTGCGTCAGAGAGATTCCAAAATTGATGCATTGACAAAGTGTATAGCACAACTTGAGAAAGATGTCAGGTAAGCCATCTACAAATATTCTATTTAAATAATACATTGTAAGCCAGGCATGCTGATGCACACCTGCAATCCCAGTACTTGGGAGGCTAAGACAGGAGGATCACAATTTTAAGGCTAGCCTCAGCAACTTAGTGAGACCCTATTTCAAAATAAAAAATAAAAATAGGGCTGGGGGTTTAGCTCAGAGGTAGAATGCCCCTGGGTTCAAACCCCAGTACCACAAAATAAAAATAAATATAAAAAATAATACATTGTAAACATAATGCTACTCTAGATGAATTTGTATTGTCAGTTGTGAAAAAATTAAACGATGAAGGTGGTCTTAAGTGAATGAGGATTCAACTTCTCTTACGAGCCCACATCACATCATGTGTCCATATCCCACTTGCTAACCAAACGCTCCATCCACACCCGGGGACACAGCAGCTCTCCTGCTCTTGCGCTCCTAGAATTCTTCAGTGGGAGATAGGTAACGTAAATAAATACTTTTCACTTTCTTAGTTTGAAATTGTTTTTTATAGAGACCTTATCAAAAAGACTTGCTTCATTTATTAGTCATTCTAGAAATGGAAATAAAAGAATGGTGCTATATATTACAAAAAAGGTTTTAACTCATGACTTGTTGGTTAGTTTAGTTATTAAATTTTAAGATTATTACAATAGTTAAAATTTTTATGGATAAATTACTAACCCATCATAAATGTTGAAGCAGAAAATTAAGTGAGAATGGAAATTGTTAAATTAAGGAATTGGAAAACAATAAGGAGAAAATATAGCTATTAAATCCAGGTTTACTAAGGTATACAACTAAAAAAATTGAACTATTGGTAATTAACTCTAAAGTATGAGTGTTATTTTTGATGAATCATCAGAATAATTCTTTTTTTTTTTTTTTTTTGGCGGTACCGGGGATTGAACCCAGGGGCGTTTTACCTCCGCGCTACACCCCTGGCCCTATTTTTTTATGCTTTATTTTGAAACTGGGTCTCACGAAGTTGCGGAGGGCTTCACTAGGTAGAGAGAAAGAGAGAGTGAGAGAGAGAGCTGAGGCTGGCCGCAAACCCGGATCCTCCGGTCTCCGCCTTCCAAAGTACTGGGATTACAAGTGTGCGCCACCATGCCCGGCCTGATGAATCAGAATAATTCTTATCTCTTATTTCCATCCCACAAAAATAATTGGTCTAGAACCTTATTCCTGGTCTTCATTATTTTTGATGATGTGGTAAAATAATTTAAAATCACATTTATGCTTTAAACAACAAAATAAGCCAGTTGTGGTTGTGAAAGCCTGTAATCCCAGTACTTGGGAGGCTGAGACAGGAGGATCGCAGGTTCAACCACATACTCAGCAACCTAGCGAAACCATACTCATACTTAGTAAGACTCTCAGCAACCTAGCGAAACCCTGTTTCAAAACAAAAAATAAAAAGGGCTGGGGGTATAGCTCAGAGGTACAATGCCCCTGAGTTCAATCCCCAGTACCAGACACACACACACACACACACACACACACAATAGTAATAATGACTTCTTAGTTAATTATCATATAAGTACCTATTGAGGACAGTAGAAATTATGTCTTTCATCATCCATTGGGCACTTTGTTATCTTAGGGAAACTGAGGAAGAAAGCCCTCAATTTTCTTATGTTATATATTTATTATATTTGACACTTGTAATATTCTTATTTTACCTTTATATTCATTAAGGAGATATATGAAGGCCTGGAAAAAGTTACCTCGTTTACAGTTACCTTCAAATAAGTTTATTTGAATATTTATTAAGAATGAAAATGGCTAAAAACATTTAATAGAGAGAAAAATCATAGCTAGCTATAAGAGAATTTTATAAACATGAACAAATTCAACTGTAGAGAAGTTAATTAGCTTGTCTTCTTATACAGCTTTGTGGTAGAGCCAAAATATAAATCATGTCTGTCATCTTTCTGGTTCTATATTCTTAACCATTATGTTATACTGCCTCCCTATGTTCTACTCTGAATAATGGGTAATTTTTAATTAACTAATGTAACTAAAAAAGAGAAGGAAAAGAAGAGTATAGAATACTGGTTAAAAGTAGAGCTTTGTAACTATAGCACATGATGTACATACACAAACCTATAAGACTCAATCACTATCTGGAGCATGAAAGGGAGGGAAGGGGGAGGGAATAGGGTGGGATTGGAGGGAGGGCTAAATGTACAATGTGTGCATGTATGATGTTCATACCCTGATATATATCAAAATGTATAATTATAATTTACAATGCACCAATAAATGAACATAAAAAGTTAAAAAAAATAATAATAAAAAAAATTAAAAAAAAAAAAAAAGTAGAGCTTTGTAAACCGGGCGTGGTGGCGCATGCGTGTAATCCCAGTACTTGGGAGGCCAAGACAGGAGGATCGCAGGTTCAAGACCAGCCTCACCAAGTTAGCAAGACCCTGTTTCAAAACAAAAAATTAAAAAAGGGCTGGGGGTGTAGCGTGGAGGTAGCCCCTGGGTTCAACCCCAGTATCAATAAATAAACAGACAAGAGTTCTTTAAAGAACTAAATAATTTTATGCTTTCCTTAGAAAATTAAACAATACAACTGTACAGCACTCAACCCTTGCAATTGATACAATATATTCAATTTCTAGAAAGGTTAAACCAAATGGGCACTGAAGTAAAATCACTACAAATGTGTTAAAAGCTAACATTTGAGATGACACTACTAACTTCTTAAATTCCCCTATCATTAAAGTAATAATCCATTCTGAAAGTAGGACTATTAACCCTCCTCTGCCAAGCCACAAGAGACAGGCTGGCACTACAGAACTTCAGAGCTGAAGGAAGTGTGGAAGGAGAATACTAAGCATCAATTTTCTTTCCCTGTTGTCAGTGCTCAATGTATTCTTAACTAGCAGTTAAAGAAGAAAAGAGTAAGTACATTGTCAACGTCTCTCGCAAGGCTGTGCCAGAGTAGATTGATCCAGGAAGTAAAGCAGCACTGTATCAGGAATATGTTTTCATATAGCAGGTGAAACAGAGCCATAAACATGAATCTCTAAGTAATAATTAACAGTGAATTTAACAATTATGGCTGTAATATACCATTCAAGATAGATGTGCTTATAAGGAGATTTGTCTTGTAGTTGCTTTATGAGTCATACATAGAAGCTTTGTATTTTTAAAGGTAAGTTTCCAGTTATGAAATATGTCTTACAAAGACTAGACTTCTGTTGAGTAATTAAGTACATACTAGCAGAACAGTAAATATAATGTCATCATCAAGTTTTAGAGACCCACATGTTAAACGGGGGTCTCCCTTGTGGTGTGAGCATAACATAATGAAGGCTAAGACTTTGAATATTTATACCCAGATATTCTAATCACGGAAATGTTGTCCAGGGAGTCCGTACTATTTGTGATAAACCAACATCTTTCATATACAACACAGTTGCTCTATAAACCAATTTATCTGCCCATCTTTTATTCTGATATGTGAATTGTTTTTGCTATTTATTTTGTGGTGCTGGGATTGAACCCAGGGGCATTCTACCCCTGGGCTACATCCTGAGCCCCTTTTTTTATTTTTTTGTTTTGAAACAGGGTCTCGCTAGGTTGCTGAGTGTCTCGCTAAGATGCTGAGGCTGTCCTCGAACCTGCAATCCTCCTGTCTAAACCTCCCAAGTATACTGGGATTGCAGGTGTGCACCACTACGCCCAGCTGTTTTTGCTATTTAATTAGAGAATATTTATTCTTGAAAAGTTAAATACTAGGTATGTGTTGAGCTGCGGATGCGGGTCTCTGTTCAGCAGGATGGGGTTTGTTAAAGTTGTCAAGAACAGGGCCTACTTTAAGAGATACCAAGTGAAATTCAGAAGAAGACGAGAGGGCACAACTGATTACTATGTTCAGAAACTCTTGGTGATCCAGGACAAAAATAAGTACAACACGCTCAAATACAGGATGATAGTTCGTGTAACCAACAGAGATATCATTTGTCAGATTGCGTATGCCCGCATAGAAGGGGATATGATAGTCTGCGCAGCATATGCACATGAACTACCAAAATAGGTGTGAAAGTTGGCCTAACAAATTATGCTGCAGGATACTGTACTGGCCTGCTGCTGGCCCGCAGGCTTCTCAATAGGTTTGGCATGGACAAGATCTATGAAGGCCAAGTGGAGGTGACTGGAGATGAATATAATGTGGAAAGCATCGACGGTCAACCTGGTGCCTTCACCCGCTGTTTGGATGCAGGTCTTGCCAGAACTACAACTGGCAATAAAGTTTTTGGGGCCCTGAAGGGAGCTGTGGATGGAGGCCTGTCTATCCCTCATAGTACCAAACGATTCCCTGGTTATGATTCTGAAAGCAAGGAATTCAATGCTGAAGTACATCGGAAGCACATCATGGGTCAGAATGTTGCAGATTATATGCGCTATCTAATGGAAGAAGACGAAGATGCTTACAAGAAACAGTTTTCTCAGTATATCAAGAACATTACTCCAGACATGATGGAGGAGATGTATAAGAAAGCTCATTGTGCTATACGAGAGAACCCAGTCTAGGAGAAGAAGCCCAAGAGAGAAGTTAAAAAGAAGGGGTGGAATCATCCCAAAATGTCTCTGGCCCAGAAGAAAGATCGGGTAGCTCAAAAGAAGGCAAGTTTCCTCAGAGCTCAGGAGCGGGCTGCAGAAAGCTAAACCAAACAAAAATTTTCTATGAAGATTTTTCAGATAAAGACAATAAACTTTTTGACCATGCAAAAAAAAAAGTTAAATACTACATATAAAGCATTTATAAAGAATTATCCAATTATCAAAATCCTTTAATTACTACAACATTCCATTCCCATTACACTACATTTTACTTAATGGGCCTGTCAGTATTTGAGATGGAATTGTGTACATATTCACTACATATGAGCATATGTTTCTATATCGTGTATTGTGTGTACATGTATATGAACCTAAATACTCATCTGATCTTTGAGAATTCCTAAACTTGTTTACTGGATTTTACTTGAATTTTGAAGAATATTTTATTTTCTTTTTTGTGTGTGTGGTACTGGGGATTGAACCCAGGGGCATTCTACCTCCGAGCTATACCCCCAGCCCTATTTTTATTCTTTATTTTGAAACAGGGTCTCACTAAGTTGCAGAGCGCCTCACTAAGTAGCTGAGGCTGGCTGCAAACCTGCGATCTTCCTGTCACAGCCTCCCAAGTACTGGGATTACAAGCATGCGCCACCACACCTGGCTGAATATATTATTTTCAAAATCATTCCAGCTAAAGATAGATTAGAATTTTAGAGTTACAGAAACATCTGACCTTCCCATGCTTTGGGGACCGCAGCAGAACACACTCGGTTTTCTTTATACCATTTTGTTCTTTTCAACTCCCGGCTCAGTAGGCTCTCTGGCGCCTTACTCTGAAAGCCAGTTTGTTTTTCTGCTCAGCTGCTTACCTTTATTGGCATTTAATTACTGTTTTCCTGTGATACCTGTTTTTCATCTGAATTAGTAATACTGTGTAGCATTTATGTAGAGTTTTATGTGGTCGACGCTTTATATAATCACTCATTAGATAATTCACATATGCCTTTGACATACATGAGCGTTTTCCACTTTTACAGATGTGAAAACTAAGGTTCAGTGGAGTGGTGTGTGTTGTGCTTTGTACCACACGGTTGAGTCCCTGGCCCAGTTAGAAACAGACATCGGAACTGCAGCTAGTCTCTTCTAGGGACAGGCTCTCAGGCTTCCGTGCATGTTCTCCATTACGAGGAAGCAGGAGTATGTGGGCTTTCCCCCTAACTCCTTGGAATTACCAGTTCTTCCAGAATATATCCATAATCCCTTGAATTAAAAAAAAAAAAGCCAGGTGTGGTGGTGCTCACTTGTAATCCCAGTACTTGGGAAGCTGAGACAGGAGGATCACAGGTTCAAAGCCAGCCTCAGCAACTTAGTGAGGCTCTCAGAATCCTAGCGAGACCCTGTTTCCAAATAAATAAAATCGGGCTGGGGGCATAGCCTGGAGGTAGAATACCTCAGGTTCAATCCCCAGTACCAAAAAGAAAACATTTGCCTAATATATATATATTGTGTGTGTGTGTGTGAGTGAGAAAGAGAGAGAGATACTGAGGATCGAACCAAGGGGCATTCTATCTCTGAGCTAAACTCCCAGCCCTGTTTTATTTTTTTACTTTGAAACAAGGTCTCACTAAGTCGCAGAGGGCCTCGCTAAGTCACTGAAGCTGTCCTCCAACCTGTGATCCTCCTGTTTCAGCCTCTCATGTACTGGGTTTACAAGTGTGCACCACCACGCCTGGCTCCAATTTCTTTTTTTCTTTTTTTTTTTTTTTGGTACTGGGCATTGAACCCAGGGGCATTCTACCTCCAAGCTACACCCCCAGCCCTAGTTTTTACTCTTTATTTTGAAACAGGGTCTCACTAAGTTGTGGAGGGCCTCACTAAGTAGCTGAGGCTGGTCATGAACCCGGATCCTCCTGTCTCAGCCTCCCAAGTACTGGGATTACAAGTGTGTGGCACCACGCCTGGCTGCTCCAATTTCTTAAAGTATAACTTAAGCTGAGTGTGGTGGTGCACACCTGTAATCCCAGTACTTGGGAGGCTAAAACAGGAGGAGCGTAGGTTCGAGGACAGCCTCAGCAAGTAGTAAAACTCTCATCAACCTAGTGAGACTCTATTTCAAATGAAAACAAAAAATAGGGCTGGGAGTATAGCTCAGAAGTAGAATGCCCCTGGTTTCAAAGCCCCAGCATGATAGATGATAGATAGATAGATAGATAGACAGACAGACAGATGATAGATGGCTGGGTGACAGAAAGAAAGAACAACTTAAAGGTGTTTATTCAGCAAAATAGTTCTCATTAATTTTACCTTTATAAGTATTGTCTCAACATTTAAGGAATTATGTTACTTCAACTTATTATTGCTTTTGTTCATTCTTGTTATAGAGCTGGTTGAGTAGATTTATTCTGGTATCATTAGAAAAATATTTTAATTGTTCTAATGCATTTCCACATATTGAATAATAAAACTACAGACAATAGGAAGCAGATTCCAAATAATTCTCTTTTAAAATATTAATATGTCCTTACAATTAGGCTAAGATAGCTCCTCAAACTCTTCTTTGAGAAAATAGGTCATATCAAGGAGAAATTCACAATGCAGATTTAGAAATTGAGGATAGAACTAAGAATTTAGAGACACTATAATCCCAGTCCTTAGGAGGTTGAGACAGGAGGATCACAGGTTCAAGGCCAGCCTCAGCAACTTAATGAGACTGTTTCAAACTAAAAAAGAAAAAATGTAAAGGGCTAGGGGTAAAGCTCAGAGGTAGAATGCCCCTGGATTCAAATCCCCACACAAAAAAATCACACACACACAAAAAAAACAACGAATTTGGAGACAAAAATTATTTTCCCAGGTTTACCACAGGCTGATTCATTTGCCTAACTCAGTTATATACCTGGTGACTTAGTATGTGGTAAATTATAAAATGCTACTTACAGTTTTATGTATAAATATTTTAATTTGACTTTCACTATCTTATGTTTTAATATTTTGCCCATATGTACTTTTTTTTACATTTTATATAAATAGGCCCATTCTCTTTTTATGTTTCAGGAATAGTCAACTTTAAAACATTGATTTTAGCTGGGTGTGGTGGCACATGCTTGTAATCCCAGTACTTGGGAGGCTGAGACAGGAGGATCCGGGTTTGCAGCCAGCCTCAGCTACTTAGTGAGGCCCTCTGCAACTTAGTGAGACCCTGTTCCAAAATAAAGAATAAAAACTAGGGCTGGGGGTGTGGCTCGGAGGTAGAATGCCCCTGGGTTCAATCCCCAGTACTAAAAATAAATAAATAAACAAACAAAAAAATAAATAATAAAACACTGATTTTATGTCCATAGGATGCAGGAAAGTATTCTTAGAAAGTATCTCAGTTGCACAGCCTAATGATTATTAAAAGAAAAGGAGAGCCGGGCGTGGTGGCGCACACTTGTAATCCCAGTACTTTGGGAGGCGGAGACTGGAGGATCCGGGTTCGCGGCCAGCCTCAGCTCTCTCTCTCTCTCTCTCTCTCTCTCTCTCTCTCTCTCTCTCCCTAGTGAGGCCCTCCGCAACTTCGTGAGACCCGGTTTCAAAATAAAGTATAAAAAAATAGGGCTGGGGGTGTAGCGCGGAGGTAGAACGCCCCTGGGTTCAATCCCCAGTACCACAAAAAAAAAGAAAGAAAAAGAAAAAGAGGAGCCGAGCACGTAGCACATACCTGTAGTCCTAGGGAGGCCCAAGCAAGAGGATCACAAGCTTAAGACAGCTGTGCAACTTAACAAGACCCTTGTCAGAATAAAAAACAGAAAGGACTAGGGGTGGAGTTTAGTGGCAGAACACCCCGGGTTCAATCTCCAGTGCCAAAAAAAAAGATAAAGAAAGAGAGACTTCTTTGACTTCTTTTTTTTTTTTTTGCGGTACCGGGGATTGAACCCAGGGGCATTCTACCTCCGCGCTACACCCCCGGCCCTATTTTTTATCCTTTATTTTGAAACCAGGTCTCACCAAGTTGCGGAGGGCCTCACTAAGTAGAAAGAGAGAGAGAGAGAGAGCTGAGGCTGGCCGCGAACCCAGATCCTCCGGTCTCCGCCTCCCAAAGTACTGGGATTACAAGCATGCGCCACCATGCCCGGCAACAGAGAGAGACTTCTAACAGAACAACTAGGCCAATCATTAATTAAAACATGCTTTGTTTAAATATTGGCTAGAAATTTAATTTATCTTTAATTCAAACCATCATATTTGTTTACTCTTTTGTTATTTACTATTAACTAAAGGTACACTAACATAATTGCTTTTTAAACTTGTTTTTTCCAGCAATTTAAATAAAGAAAAGTCAGCTTTACTACAGATGAAAAATCAAATGGCATTGGATTTAGAACAACTTCTAAATCATCGTGAGGTATTTTTTCCATTTTGTTACAATTTTTGCCATTTTGAGCATTTTCCAAATCCATACTGAGTTAAAATTATTGGATCCTAATAGGCCATGTTCATTAATGACTTATGTTTGCATCTCATCATGATCTGGCCCTCTTGAGTTAATTCTTATATCTGAAATGCCCGTTCTTGTTGACCAGTATGGATTTGTTCATATCTCTGTCACTGAATTTCTACATTATTTAATCATGTGTTTTATCTCTTTCTGCCATAAGACAGTAAATTTATTTAGTGTGCTTCGGTGTTAAGTATCAGTGTGTGCCTAGTGTAAGTATTTTTTATACTTTTACTGGTGCATTGTAATTATGCATCTTAGTGACATTCCGAGTGATGCAAACACACATGCACACAGTACTTGATGTGTTCCCCCCAGATCTCACCCCTTCCTCCTCCCTCTATATGTTACTGAGATGAGTGTTGATAATTTTGTATATGTATATAGCATTATTTGAACTGTTTCCTATTTTTATTGAAAAGTTCGTAGTTCTTTTGCTTTTTTCATTTGTTCCTTACCAAGTCTTTTTTAAAGTAAATAAAATCCTCATTTTACAGAAGGAAAAATGAGTTGTGAAGGGCTTGTCATAGACCAGTTAGTAACCAAGAGATACGACCAGTTTTGTGTGTGTGTGTGTTTTTGTGTGTGTGTGGTTTTTGTGTGTGTGTGTGTGTGTGTGTGTGTGTGTGTGATACTGGAGATTGAACGCAGGGGCATTCTACCTCCAAGCTATACCCCCAGCCCTGTTTTATTTTTGTTTTGAAACAGGGTCTTGCTAGGTTGATGCTCAGCCTCCCAAGTACTGTGATTACAGGCGTGCACCACCGCACCCAGCTTATGTTGTTTTTTAAGTCAGATTTTTTAAAGTATAATATACAAACAGTAAGATTCACCCATTTTGCATATATTTCTCTGTTTTTTGATAAATGCACATAGTTGTCTACCACCACAATCAATATGTAGAATAATTCCACTACCCAAAAAGTCTCTCTTGCCCCCAAAGTTGACACTTTTACCCAGCCCTGCCTTAACAACTACTAATCTACTTTCTGTACCTATATACTTTTACCTTTTACAGAATGTCATAGAAACAAAATTACCAATAAGCAGGCTTTTGAGTCTGGCTTTTTTCACTTACTGAGGGGTAGTCCATTATATGGATGTACCATAGTTTATTAATCCATTCACCCATTGATAGACACTTCGGTTATTTCCATTCTGGGATCTATAAATAAAATAATATATATTGTATTAATATTATAATTATCAACTTATGATGTGAATATTACATGCTAGTATATTACAGAATCTATAAAGCACCTATACACAATTGTTTACAGATTTTTATGTAAACATAGTTTCCATTTCTCTTGGGCACATACACTGAACCACAATGCTGGGTTGTATGGGAAGTGTATGTTTATAAGGAACTGCCACACTGTTCCTGAGTGAGTATACTTTTGCATTTCCATCTGCAATAAATGCAGGTTCTAACAGCATGTATCCTCACCAGTATTTGGTATTACGAACCCTCGTTTTTTAATCCAATACATTTTTCCACTGAATTATCATATCACTGCCTCATTTTAGCCATCTTTTTACCACTTTGTTATTCTAAAAGAGAAAGAAATGTTCAAAACAGATCACTGACTTATGAGTATCCTAAAGACATTGTTTCCTAGTCTGAAAAAGTTATTACACCAGCTGTTTGGTAAGAAATTATTGAAAAAATATTGTTGAAGCTGGGCATGGTGGTGCACACTTGTAATCCCAGTACTTGGGAGGCTAAGACCGGAGGATCCGGGTTCGCGGCCAGCCTCAGCTACTTAGTGAGGCCCTCCGCAACTTCGTGAGACCCTGTTTCAAAATAAAGAATAAAAAATAGGGCTGGGGGTGTAGCTCGGAGGTAGAATGCCCCTGGGTTCAATCCCTGGTACCGCAAAAAAAAAAAAAAAGAAAAAGAAAAAATATTGTTGAGAGAAATGAACGGGGACTATTACTGGATGCAGTTTTTAAAGGTGCATATCCTAGAAATGGTGTTAGAGGAATTGGAAATTGTCTTCGTCTTGGAGATTGTTCCCATCAATATTTATATGATATGTGAAAGAGATAAGAAGGTATCCCTGGACTGGGTTTTAGACATGACTTTTAGATAGATAAGTCAATTTAACAAAAGTTAGAAGAGCTAGGTACAACTTCTCTAAAGATATTTATTCTTTCTTCTGACATCTGACATTCCAGCCCATTCCATCACTGCTGCTATCATGTATGCCTTAAAATTCTGTCTTCAAATAATAGTTTCTTCCCTGTAGAAACCTAATTATTTACTATGTGAAATGTTCACATATGCTTTTGAAAATGAATATTTAAGAGAAACTACTGAAATCTATTCAGTCATATCAACTATATTTTTTCCTATAAAGCTGCATAACAAACTTTTCTCAGAATAGAAATCCTCATTGAATTTTAAGGTTGTGCCAGACTAAAAATGTTTAAGAAATATATATGTGTGTGTGTGTGTGTGTGTACTGGGGAATGAACCTAGGGGCATTGTACCTCTAGACTACACCCCCAGCCCATTTTATTTTTTATTTTGAAACAGGGTCTCACTAAGTTGCAGAGGCTGGCTGCGAACCTGCGATCCTCCTGTCTCAGCCTCCCAAGTACTGGGATTACAAGCATGTGCCACCATGCCCAATGAAAAGAAACGAAACGAAAAGAAAAGAAGTAAGGAAGGAAGGAATAGGACTGGGGGTGTAGCTCGGAGGGAGAATGCCCCTGGGTTCAATTCCCAGTACCACAAAAATAAATAAGTAAATAAATAAATAAATAAATAAAGCTTAGCAAGACAAATCTGACCCAAGTTTGTTATCTTTTTCTAAGAACCATTTAATACCAACCTACATAGTGTGTGAAGATGCACAGGCCTGTGCAGACCTCTCATACCCTGGAAATGCTTGGGCCTTCTCTTGAGCATTTGCCTGATGAAACAGAGGGTCTGCAGGATGTGTTTTTTCGCTTTATGATTATTGGCTTATTTGCTTATGAATACTTATGGTTCTAGAGGTCATGTGCTCAGAATAACCAATAGATAAGAGTTGGATAAAAATAACTCTGATAGTGTTTTTTTCTTTTTGCTGTGCCAGGGATGGAACCCAGGGTCTAGTGCATGCTAGGCAAGCGTTTCATCTCTGAGCTATACCCCTACTCCTGATAACCATATATATATATATTTTTTTTTTTTTTTGCAGTACTGGGGATTGAACCCAGGGGCATTTTATCTCCGAGCTACACCCCCAGCACTATTTTTTATTCTTTATTTTGAAACAGGGTCTCGCTAAGTTGCAGTGGGCCTCACTAAGTAGCTGAGACTAGCCACGAACCCAGATCCTCCTGTCTCAACCTCCCAAGTACTGGGATCACAAGCATGCGCCACCACACCCAGCTCTGATAACCATATGTTGAAAGTGAAAACCCAGACTGTGTCTAGGGCGAGGCAAGCAAGGAAGGCTCAGAGTGGCTCAACGTGCAGGCTCAGGTCCTGAGAGCCACTGCAGCCCTGCACTTTGCACCCAAGGTTACTGGTCTACGCCACACTAGTCAAGGCCCTGGGGAAAGTACCTAATATAAATCATAGGTTTTTTTTTTTTTTTTCGGTACTGGGATTGAACCCAGGGGCATTCTACCTCCGAGCTAAACCCCCAGCCCTATTTTCTGTTCTTTATTTTTTTAAACAGGGTCTCACTAAGTTGCAGAGGGCCTCACTAAGTAGCTGAGACTGGCCGTAAACCCGGATCCTACGGTCTCAACCTCCCAAGTACTGGGATTACAAGCGTGCGCCACCACGCCCAGCTCACATGAACATTTTTGTTTCTCGTTTTCACTTTTGAGCTGACTTTTCAAGCAGAGTTTCTTAGTTGTGATGAAGCCGCACAAGCTCATGCAATGTGAACGAGAGCGCCAACTCACGTACATAGTCACAAAGCACATGTTAAATGAAAAAAGAAAACAAGTAGACCCATTCTAGATTGCCAATTCTAAAACATTTGGGACCTAGCCATAGAGAGGTTTTGTTTGTTTATTTGTTTGTTTGGTTGGTTGGTTTTTGTGGTACTGAGGATGAAATCCAGGGGCATTCTACCTCTGAGCTACACCCCCAGCCCTATTTTTGTTTTTATTTTGAAACAGGGTCTCACTAGGTTGATAAGAGTCTCACTACTTGCTGAGGTTGTCCTCAAACCTGCAATCCTCCTGCCTCAGCCTCCCAAGTATTGGAATTACAAGCATGTACCACCACACCAGGCCATAGAGAGGTTTTATTTTTTATATTAGTATTAGCTCAAGAATTTTGACTTAGCCAAGTGTGGCGGTACACACCTGTAATCCCAGTACTTAAGAGACTGAGAGAGGAGAATGCCAGGTTCCAGGCCAGCCTCAGCAACTTAGCGAGACCCTTAGCAACCTAGCAAGACCCTGTTTCAAAAATAAAAAAATGAAATAGGGCTGGGGGTGTAGCTCAGAAGTAGAATGCCCCTGGGATCAATCCTGAATACCAAAAAAAAAAAAAAAAATAGAAAGAGAGAGAGAAAGGATTTGCACCACAAATACTAAGTTAAAAATGTGATCATAAATTGACTTGAGATTTCATCCTCACCCACACCTCTCCATTCTAAATTCTCCAAGTTTGATTTTGTTTTTGATATGGGGTCTCACTATGTTGCCCGGGTTGGTCTCAAACTCATGGGCTCAAGCAATCCTCCCACCTCAGCCTCCTGAGTAGCTGGGACTACAGGTGTGAGCTACCATGCCCAGCTTAAATTCTCCAGGTTTTGTCCCTATATTCAGTAAAACCATAAATCAAAGTGGGGAAGAGTAGAGGTGTGGCATAGTGGCGTGGCACTTGCCTAGAATGCAAGAGGCCCTGGCTTCAAGCCCCAGCACTACAAACAGAAAAAATAGAAAACAACTTTTCTTTGTCTCTGATATTCTGCCTAGAGAGAAAAGACAAGATCTTGCTCCTCACAAAATTCCTTCCATTAAGGCTCAATTTATTGTCATTCCCCCAGCTTTTATAAAGAGAAGAATAAAACAGAACCTGGTGCAATCTCTCTTTGCTTTGTGAAACTACTTAAGGCAGTCTATGAAATACTTCCACATATATTATCTGATTTAATCTGTACTACAGTCCAGTGGTAAATATCACTGTCTCCACTGTTACAGATGGAACAGATGCTGATAAGAATTCATTCAAGCATGATTACATACCGTCAAAATTAGAAGTAAATCTGTTATTTTTCCTTAGTCCCATTTAGACAGAAATCTCATGATGAAGTTTTGCTTGCAGTCGTTCCAGGAAAGTTTCTCCTCTGTAGATGAAGTTATATCCTTCTTTCTTTATATCAGAAAACTTTGTAATTTAATATATTTCCTTTTTGTTTAAGTTGCCAGAAAATGCAGAGGTAAATGTCTTATACAGGTGTTACAGGGTTTTTTTTTTCCCCTTGCTTTTACCTTTATGCCTTAGAATAACTTTTTCTGTTTCTGAAAGAAACAATAGATTGTAATCTATTTTACTATTAAATGTCTTCTCCAGGCTTGGTGGTGCATGCTTGTAATCCCATTACTTAGGAGGCTGAGACAAGAGGATCACAGGTTCAAGGCAAGCCTCAGCAACTTAGTGAGGCCTTCTGCAACATAGTGAGACCCTGTTTCAAAATAAAAAATAAAATAGGGTTGGGGGTGCAGCTCAGAGGTAGAATGCCCCTGGGTTCAATCCCCAGTACCACACACAAAAAAAGTCTTCACTTGTACTAGTGTTAAGACCTAATGTAAATAAATAGATGTAAACAAAATATAAACAAATGATTAGACTAAAAAAAGAACCCAGGAGTGGTGATTCAAGTCTATAATCCCAGTAGTTGGGCGGCTGAGACAAGAGGATCACAGGTTCAAGGATAGCCTCAGCAATTTAGCAAGACTCTCAGCAACCTAGACAGATCCTGTTTCAAAATAAAAAATAGACAGAAGGCCAGGAGAATTGTCATCTCTATCTCCTCCCCGACCCCCAATTATTAAATATAATTTTCTCCAAATTAAAAAATAAATAAAAAATAAAAAGGGCTGGGGTATAGCACAGAGGTAGAACACCTTTGGTTTCAATCCTCAGTACCCAAAAGAAAAAAAGATAAAAGGAGAAAGATAACTGATATATCACTCTTAGATGATAGCAGGGCTGAAAAGAATTTAGAAGATTTGAATATAAAAATGTTATTTCTTAGAATGCTTTCTTTCTTGAGTTTACCTCTCAGGAGTCTACATTATTTACCTTTTTTTATTACTTTTGGTCTTTGTGGTACTAGGGATTGAACCCAGGAAAATTCTACCTCTGAACTATGCCCGTTTTATTTTTTATTTTGAAACAGGGTATCACTGAGTTGCTGAGGGTCTCCCTAAGTTGCTGAGACTGGCCTTAAACCTGTGATCCTCCAGTCTCAGCCTCTCAAGTACTGGAATTACAAGTAAATGTCCACACGTCCAGTTTTCATCCATTTTTATTCACTCATATTTGCCTTAGATTTACTGATCATCTTTGAAAATTCTAATTCTGCCTTTCTTTCTATTTTTGTGGGGTAGGAGAGTGTTGTTGTTTGATTCTTTTTATTTTATTTTGGTACTGAGGATTGAACCCAGGGGAATTCTACCTCCAAGCTACACCCTTTTTATTTTTTATTTTGAAACAGGGTCTCGCTAAATTCCTGAGCATCATAAATTGCTGAGGCTGGCCTCAAACCTGCGATCCTCCTGTCTCAGCCTCCCAAGTACTGGGATTACAGGCATGTACCACCACGCCTGGCCTATTGTTTTTTTGTTTCATTTTTTGGGGTGATACCCAGGGTCTCACCCATGCTAAGCAAGTATTCTACTACTGAGCTACACAACTAATCCCTAATTCCGTTTTTCTTTGTATACATTTGGTCATATGTGCTCAGAAATAAGCTTTGGATAGTAGTAAAAGTATCTTTAATTAGCCAAATGTCGAATAGGATACTGAGCTCAATTTTAAGAAGCTGATGTAAAATCCCGTTTATTTGTTGGAGCTATATTAAGGGCAGTAGTAAGAACCCCACCTAGGAAGCTCTTCCAGTATTTCAGGGAATGAGAAGGGTGTCTTGAGCTCGACTGCCGATGATGGGGTGAGACAAAGATGGAGCAACTTGGAAGCGATTGAGGAAGCAGGGCCACCGCCGTGGGATTGATTGGATTCAGGGACTGATGAAGAGAGGAAGAATGGGAATCTCTGCCCCCGCTTCCTGCTTCTGTCCTGGCGTCTGCGGCGGTGCTTACAAAGAACACAGGAGGAAGAAACTTGGGGAAGAAAAGGTCAAGCCATATCTAAGTGAATGTATCTACTGGAGAGTTTAAAAATGTAAGATTTTAGCCGGGCGTGGTGGCGCACACTTGTAATCCCAGTACTTTGGGGGGCAGAGACCGGAGGATCCGGGTTCATGGCCAGCCTCAGCTCTCTCTCTCTCTCTCTCCCTGTCTCTCTCTCTCTCTCTCTCTACTTAGTGAGGGCCTCCCCAACTTCGTGAGACCCGGTTTCAACATAAAGTATAAAAAATAGGGCCGGGGGTGTAGCG
>PVJS01026037.1:9553-27443 GCA_004027185.1 Glis glis | reverse complement strand
TCTTTCTTTTTTTTTTTTTTTTTTTGCGGTACCAGGGATTGAACCCAGGGGCGTTCTACCTCCGTGCTACACCCCTGGCCCTATTTTCTTACCCTTAACTGAAACCAGGTCTCACGAAGTTGCGGAGGGCCTCACTAAGTAGTTGAGGCTGGCCGCGAACCGGGATCCTCCGGTTTCCGCCTCCCAAGTACTGGGATTACAAGCGTGCGCCACCATGCCCGGCTCCCTTCCTTCCTTCTTTCTTTTCTTTTCTCTTTTTTTTTTTTTTTTTGTGGTACTGGGGATTGAGCCCAGGGGCATTCTACCTCCGAGCTACACCCCCAGCCCTATTTTTTATTCTTTATTTTGAAACAGGGTCTCACTAAGTAGCTGAGGCTGGCCGCGAACCTGTGATCCTCCTGTCTCCGCCTCCCAGGTCCTGGGATGACAGGCGTGTGCCACCACGCCTGGCTGGCCACTTGCTCTTTATACCTGACAGTGAGTCTTAGGTGTTCTTTGTTGCTGTATGAAGACCCTCTTATTCTTCTTTTTAAATTACTGGGATTACAAGCGTGAGCCATGCCTGGCTTATTTTTTATTTGGAAACAGGGTCTCCCTAAATTGCTGAGGCTGGTCTCGACCCTGTGATCCTCCTGTCTCAGTCTCCCAAGGAAGGGATGACAAGTGTGTGCTACCATGCCTGGCTTCAACTCCCTTTTGCGCTCTATGGAGGTAAAAAGAAACTCTTCTTGCTGAAGCCATGTTACCAGAGGGCCTTGCTAAATTGCCGAGGCTGGCCACAAACCTGCAATCCTCCTGTTTCAGCCTCCCAAGTCCTGGAATTACAGGCATGCACCACTATGCCTGGCTCCCCCCACTCCATTTTTATTTTTTTAATTTGAAACAGGGTCTCACTAAATTGCTGAGGCTGGCCTTGAGCCTGCGATCCTCCTGTCTTGGCCTCCCCAGTGCAGGGATTATAAGTGTGCACCATCACGCCTGGTTGCAATTTTTATTTTTATTTTTTTGTGGTGTCAGGGATTGAATCCAGGGGCATTCTACCTCTTGAGCTACACCCCTAGTCCTCCTTTTATTTTGAAACAGGTTCTCACTAGGTTGCTGAGAGTCTCGCTAAGTTGCTGAGGCTGGTCTCAAACCTGCGATCCTCCTGTCTCAGCCTCCCAAGTACTCGGATGACCACCACACTCAGCCTCCCAAGTACTCGGATGACCACCACACCCGGCTGCAATTTTTATTTTTCAATTTAAACAGTTATTTTACGGAAAGTCCGGTAGGGAGAACATTAAGTGTACAGTGGGGAACGGAGACCCACAGAGTTTTGAACGGGTAGTGGAAGCCACGGAGTCCAGCTGGGGACAGTCTGCAGTGGACAGAGACGCCTCGGGAAGGGGCTGTACCTTCAGTCTCGGGAGAGCCACGTGCACGGGTCCCACCCCGCCTGGTCTCTGCTCTTGGACACAGATCCACGCAGGACAAATTCCCCGAACTTGATTTATCTACAAGATATTCCCAGCTCTGGCTGGTATCTAAAGATCTTTATGGCGTCTTGAGACAGCCCCGGAGCGCCTCTGGCCAATTAGCAGAAGACACACCAGGCTGATAATTCCTAATTAATTTACTGTCTTATGGCCCTTTTATAGACCCTTATAAAGGGATAATAAAAAATCCTTGAACTATGGAGTCGGGGTAAAGTAGGGACTTTTAATGATTTGATAGTCTAGAAGTTACCAATGCCAAAAATAGCCCGGCTTCCAGCACCCCAGCCCTGGGACGGCTCGGGAGGCGGCGGGCAACGTCCACCCGGGGCCACCTGCCATCAGGGACGGGCGCGCGCGCAGGGCTCACCGGGTGGATGTCCAGGAACAGCGAATGCTCATCTTCGTTGGGGTGCAGGCCGAGCACCGCGTCTGCCAGGACAGGGTCCGCGTTGTAGAAATGAGGGTGGGAGAGAAATAGGGGTGCACCTGGAAGGCAGAGGGGCAGAGAGGGGCGTCAGACCAGGAAGGTGCATTAGCATGTCCGCTCCGTGCCAGCGCTGAGCTGGGTGCAGGGGACGCACAGATGAGGAAACGGAGCTGTCGGCCGCAGGAGGACAGTGACAAGATTCGAACACCAATAACCAGACAGGGAGAATCCCCTCATTCATTCCGGAAAGAGGCCGGAAGCCAGGCATGGTGGCGCACGCTTGTCATCCCAGTACTTGGGAGGCCGAGACAGGAGGATTGCAGGTTTGTGGCCAGCCTCGGCTACTTAGTGAGGCCCTCTGCAACTTAGTGAGACCCTGTTTCAAACTAAAGAATAAAAAAAAAATAGGGCTGGGGGCGTAGCGCGGAGGTAGAATGCCCCTGGGTTCAATCCCTGGTACCGCAAAAAAAAAAAAAAGAAGAAGAGGCCAGGCACCGGGACTCCGCCAGGGGCAGGCGCGAGGCTCCAGGCTAGCGCAGGGGTCGGGTAGCAGCCGCTGGTTTTGGCGGGAGATCAGGGGAGGAGGGGAGGGTCTCCGGCAGGTGTCAGCCAGGGAGCAGCGCTCCAGGTGGGACCGAGGGCGGAGGCAAGCCAGAGAGGCGGGAAATCCGTGCTGCACGTGCGGGTAGGGGAGTCACGGGAGGTGAGAACAGGTAGGTAAGTCGAGGCCAGGTTGGAACTCGGGAGTGGGGAGAGGCGTTTGAGCACCTAGCCAAGTGGCCGGGGGTCTCCTGCAGGGAACGCAGCAAGGACCTCGGAGAGCTCAGGTGTGCACAGCCGGGCCCCTCTCCCTGCTGCCCCAGGAGGCGGGGCGACACACCTGCCTCGGTCCTTCTCTCCCGCCTGCGGGATGGCGGGTTGTGTGCGAACAGGGACAGACGCACGCTCGGCGCTCTGAGAGAGAAATGCCACCCAGACCTGAGAGGCCGAACCTGGCCATCGACCCACCACACAAGACCCATCGCACAGGGCGACAGCCGACGGCTCCGGGAACAGCCAGTTAACAACAGCCCCCCAAAATGGCGTGGGGCCAGAAGCGGCCGATTATAGAGACAGAGGCAGAGGTGGGAGCCAGGGCCGGGTGCGGGGTGATGGTCGACAGTGCGGGGTGATGGTCGACGGTGCGGGGTCTCCTTTTGAGGAATGAAAGTGTTGAGAAAATAGAGAAGGTGTTATGCGACCGTGTGAGTGTCCTAAACGCCACTGATCTGCACACTGGGTGTGCGCACAAGCGCACCGCGGATGGAACCCAGGGGTGCTCTGCCTCCAAACTACACCCCCAGCCTGATTTTTTTTTGGTCCTGGGGATTGAACCCAGGGGCATTCGACCTCCAAGCTACACCCCCAGCCTGATTTTATTCCTCATTTGGAAACAGGGTCTCACTAAGTTGCAGAGGGCCTCACTAAGTTGCTGAGGCTGGCCACGAACCCAGATCCTCCTGTCCCAGCCTCCCAAGTACTAGGATTACAGATGTGCACCACCAAGCCCAGCTCTTTCAAAAAAAATAAAACAACAAACAAGGTCTTGCCAAGTTGCTGAGGCTGGCCTCAAACCAGTGATCCTCCTGTCTCAGCCTCCCAAGTACTGAGATTATAAATGCTGTACCACCATGCCTGGCTGAATTGTACACTTTATTTTTTAACTTTTATTTATTCATTTTTTTGTGGCACTGGGGATTAAACCCAGGGGCATTCTACCTCTGAGCTACACCCCCAGCCCAATTTTATTTCTTATTTGGAAACGAGGTCTCACTAGGTTAATGAGAATCTCAATCTCACTACTTGCTGAGGCTGTCCTCAAACCTGCCATCCTCCTGTCTCAGCCTTCCAAATACTGAGATTACAAGCATACATCACCACACCTGGCTGTGAATTGTACACTTCAAAAAAGTCAATTTTGCAAGCCGGGTGTGGTGGCGCATGTTTGTAATCCCAGTACTTGGGAGGCTGAGACAGGAGGATTCGGGTTCGTGGCCAGCCTCAGCTACTTAGTGAGGCCCTCTGCAAGCAACTGAGACCCTGTTTCAAAAATAAAGAATAAAAAATAGGGCTGGGGGTGTAGCTCGGAGGTAGAATGCCCCTGGGTTCAATCTCCAATAACCCCCCCCATAAAAAGCCAGGAATGACAGCACACACCTGTAATCCCAGTACTTGGGAGGCTGAGACAGGAGGATCCCAGGTTCAAGGACAGCCTCATCAAGTAGTGAGACTCTTATCAACCTAGTGAGACCCTGTTTCAAAATAAAAATAAAAATAAAGGGCTGGGGGTGTAGCCTGGAGGTAGAAATGCCCTGGGCTCAATCCCCAGCACCCCACACACCACAAAAACAAAACAGAAAGAGATGAGGAGTGTGGGGAAGGTGGTCGGGCCCTCTCTGTACCAACAAAGCCTCCCATTAGAGGGTCTGGGAGGATGGAGGGGCGCAAACAGATTCCATGTGCACCACGAGGCCACAGCCGCCCCCTGGGCCTCTGAAGTCGTCCTCCCCTCCACCGCTCTGAACCATGAAAGACAGACACAGCAAACACGCAGCACCCGGTGTGTCCGGGGCTGACGCTGGGGGGGCCCTCGGGAAAGGAGACGGCCAGACCCGGAAGGCTGAGAACCCCGACGCGCCCCAACACGCCTCCTGCCCGGGGAGACCGCAGAATGGAGCAATTGGCTGCCGCCCCTGCTCCGCAGGACGCACCTGATGTGCACACACTCACGTGGGTCATCCTATTTTTATTTCCAAACACCCTGAAAGAGACGCGCCCGGGCAATAAGTATAATTAATTTATAGCTTTATGGCACATCTAACCAGGCATGATTGCCCCGGAGTGCCTGGGTCACGATTAGGAAGCCCTATCGGGCCAGTTAGAGTCTCATGAGACACAGAGATTTGAGCTGAGGGAGTTTCAAGGTTTAGAAAGGGAAATGTGCGGGGGTCATTTCTCTTCAGATAAAATGCCAGAGAAATGCAGACATGGGTGTACCCAGCAACATGGGCAAGAATGTTCTAGCTGTAGCCTGGGCATGGTGGCGCACGCTTGTCATCCCAGGACTTGGGAGGCGGAGAAAGAAGGATCACAGGTTTGTGACCAGCCTCAGCTACTTAGTGAGGCCCTCCGCAACTTAGTGAGACCCTGTTTCAAAATAAAGAATAAAACATAGGGCTGGGGGTGTAGCTCAGAGGTAGAATATCCCTGGGTTTAATCCCCACCTCTGCAAAAAAAAATCAGGAACTCTCCAGCTAGACCATGCCTAGGTATCTTTTCAAAGGGACTGAAATTGGGAAATTATAGGAATATATGCATATCCGGGTTTATACCAGCACAATTCATAATAGCCAAATTATGGCACCAACCTAGGCATTCATTCACAGATGAATGGATTACAAAATTATGGGATAGGCACACAATGGAATTCTACTCAGCAATCAAGAAGAACAAAATAGCCAGGCGTGGTGGCGCACGCTTGTCATCCCAGTACTTGGGAGGCTGAGACCAGAGGATCCGGGTTCACGGCCAGCCTCAGCTACTTAGTGAGGCCCTCCGCAACTTAGTGAGACCCTGTTTCAAAATAAAGAATAAAAATCAGGCTGGGGGTGTAGCTCGGAGGTAGAATGCCCCTGGCTTCAATCCCTAGTACCAACCCCCCCTAAAAAAATCAATCCTGCTAGAGATAAATCCTGCAGGGTCACCTTCTCTAGCTGGAAGACCCAGCCAGGCGCAGGGCCAGCCTGCCCTCCCACAGCCCTGCCGCCCGGTCATGCCCCGGCCTCAGGCCTCGGTTTCCTAAGAGCAGACACACCCACGCCACACATCCCCAAGTTCCAGTGCTGGGCGCGCAGCCCATCTGTGCCCGGGGCAGTCCCAGGAGCTGCCAGGCAGAGCAGGGCACCAGCCTGCGTGCACACAGAGCTGCGGAGGCGGCTGCGGTGTAGAACACAGGGGACATGGAGGATGAAGCCAGGGAGACACTGGCAGGGCAGAGTCGGAGCAAGACATCGGAGCCAGCCGGGACGGGTGGCATCTGAACAGACTAAAGGAGAGAGCCAGGCGTGGTGGCGCGCGCTTGTCATCCCAGTACTTGGGAGGCTGAGACCAGAGGATCTGGGTTCGCGGCCAGCCTCAGCTACTTAGTGAGGCCCTCGGCAACTTAGTGAGACCCTGTTTCAAAATAAAGAATAAAAAAATAGGGCCGGGGGTGGAGCTCGGAGGTAGAATGCCCCTGGGTTCAATCCCCATTTCCGCAAAAAAAAAAAAAAAAGGAAGGAGAGGAAACGATACACGGGGAAAGTCAGGGGACAACTGTCCAAGCAGGGACAGCTGATCAAAGACCCCCAAGGGAGACAGGGAGGAAGTGGGGGTGAAGCTGAGTGGGCGGGAGTTTGACGGGAGCTCCAGGGCCTTGGTGCATTTTGGCCTTTTCTGCAAATACAGAGGCAGCTGTGGGACATTTCCAGCAAGGATCCCAGACAACTGTGCCCTTGGGAGATCCTGGTGGCCTGGGGCAGGTCCAGGCAAGGTCTGCTTTTCTTTCTTTTTCTTTTTTTTCCCGGTGTTACCGGGGATTGAACCCAGGGGTGTTCTATCTCCAAGCTACACCCCCAGTCCTATTTTATTTTTATTTTGAAACAGGGTCTCACCAGGTTGATGAGAGTCTTACTACTTGCTGAGGCTGGCCTCCAACCTGCGATCCTCCTGTCTCAGCCTCCCAAGTACTGGGTGACAGGTGTGCGTGACACAACACTCGGCTATTTTTTAATTTTGAAATAGGGTCTCGCTAAGGTGCTGAGGGTTTTGCTAAGTTGTCCAGGCTGGCCTCAAACCTGTGATCTTCTTATTTCAGCCTCCCAAGTACTGAGATTTCAGGTGTGCACCACCTTGCCTGGCTCCAGTTTCGATTTAAACAGCCACAGGAGGCCAGGGGTGACCACACAGGGCAGTCTGGGATTGGATGGCGAGACAGGAGGCAGGGGCTGGGCAGGAGAGGGGAAGGGCTCCCTCTGAATTTGGAGGCACAGCCTTCTGGGTATGTTTGCACTGGGGGAGGGGTGAGGAAGGCGAGTTGAGCTGATGCCCCCAAACTGTGTCTATCTTGAACATGTATACACCTTTCCTAAGATGATTCCTAAAATATTGAGCCAGTAGCCGGGCGTGGTGGCGCACGCTTGTAATTCCAGTACTTGGAGGCTGAGACAGGAGGATCATAGGTTCGAGGCCAGTCTCACCAACTTAGTGAGGCCCTCTGCAACTTAGTGAGACCCTGTTTCAAAATAAGAAGTAAGCCAGGCATGGTGGCGCATGCTTGTCATCCCAGCACTTGGGAGGCTGAGACCAGAGGATCCGGGTTCACAGCCAGCCACAGCTACTTAGTGAGGCCCTCCACAACTTAGTGAGACCCTGTTTCCAAATAAAAAATAAAAAATAGGGCTGGGGGTGTAGCTCAGTGGTGGAATGCCCCTGGGTTCAATCCCCAGTACCGCAAAAAATAAAAAAAGAAGTAAAATAGGGATGAGGGTGTAGCTCGGAGGTAGAACGCCCCTGGGTTCAACTCCCAGCACCAAAAAAAAAAAAAAAATATATATATATATATATATATATATTGAGTCACTGAGGTGGGGCAACCTGGGGACAGGCACATGACTGAGAAATAGCAGAAGATGCCCAAGGGCATTATGCTATACAAGATCAATAATCAAACCCAAGCCAGGCGTGGCGGCGCACACTTGTCATCCCAGGACTTGGGAGGCCGAGACTGGAGGATTGCAGGTTCGTGGCCAGCCTCAGCTACTTAGTGAGGCCCTCGGCAACTTAGTGAGAGGCGCTATTTCAAAATACAAAGAATAAAATAGGGCTGGGGGTGGAGCTCAGAAGCTGAATGCCCCTAGGTTCAATCCCCAGTACCAAAAAAAACAACAACAAAAAATCACACCTAACTCCTCCGGACAAGAGGTTTCTACATAACGGTGAGATCATCGCCAACTTCTTGCATTTACAATGGGGTGAAGGGCTTTTCCCATCATGCCTTGCTCTCCAGCTATTAATCACCGTGTGGGAGACAGATCTGCGCCCCCGGAGATATGCACACCCCAGTTCCTAGCCCTGAAAGATCAGGTCGCTCGCACAGCGGAGGGGAATATCAAGGCCACAGCTGGAAGAAGTTGCAGGGAATAGCTGCTTTAAGATACGGCATGTCCTGGGTTATTTTTATTTTTATTTTTTTTTGCAGTACTGGGCATTGAGCTCAGGGGCGTTTTACCTCCGAGCTAGACCCCCGCCCTATTTTTTATACTTTATTTTGAAACAGGGTCTCACTAAGTTGTGGAGGGCCTCACTAACTACCTGAGTTTGGCCTCGAACCCGGATCCTCTGGTCTCCGCCTCCCAAGTACTGGGATGACAAGCGTGCGCCACCACGCCCGGCATGTGTCCTGGGTTATTTGGGTGCTGAAGGAGCCGGGCGTGGTGGCGCACACTTGTCATCCCAGTACTTGGGAGGCTGAGACAAGAGGATCGCAGGTTCGAGGACAACCTCAGCAACTTAGTGAGACCCTGTTTCAAACTTAAAAATAAAACAGAGCCGGGCGTGGTGGCGCATGCTTGTAATCCCAGTTCTTGGGAGGCTGAGACCTGAGGATCCAGGTTCGCGGCCAGCCTCAGCTACTTAGTGAGGCCCTCCGCAACTTAGTGAGACCCTGTTTCCAAATAAAGAACAAAAAATAGGGCTGAGGGTGTAGCTCGGAGGTAGAATGCCCCTATCCCCAGAACTGCAAAAAAAGTAAATAAATAAAATAAAATAAAGGAACAAGGCCGGATTTATTCCTTTCTATAAATTGTATACATTTTGTAGCACACGCTCAAAATCCCAGTACTTGGGAGGCTGAGACAGGAGGATCGCAGGTTCGAGGACCACCTCAGCATGTAGGGAGACTCTCATCAACTTTGTGAGACCCAGTTTCAAATTAAATATAAAATAGGGCTGGGGGTGTAGCTCAGAGGCAGAATGTCCCTGGGTTCAATCCCTAGTACCGCAAAAAACAAAATAAACAACAACAACAACAAAGTAAAGAAGGTCTGGAGGTATAGCTCAGAGGTAGAATGCCCTGGGTCCCATCCCAGCAAAACACACACACACACACACACACACACACACACACACACACCCCAATCAAGGGTTCTGAAATGCAGACGGGAGGGGCCAGATGAACAGACATGAATTCAGAAGGGATTCCGAGGGACGCGACGTTGTTGGCGCTTGAGGCAGAGGATGGGGCCGAGCAAAGGCCTGTGGGCGCCCCTCAAACCATGAAAGACAAGCACATTGTCCCCCAGGGCTTCTGAGCGCAACGCGGCTGATCATAGCCCGTGAGGCTGCGGCGGCCTCCCACCTACGGAACTGTACGGTGTGCTGAGCCACAACTTTGGTGGGAATTTATGACAGCCTCATCTACCCAGGGAGGTTTTATTTCTTTCTGGAGTTATCTTTGTTTGTTTGTTTTGCGGTAATGGGGATGGAACCCAGGGGCATTGTACCTCCGAGCTACACCCCTGGCCCGATTTTTTATTCTTTATTTGGTAACAAGGTCTCACTAAGTTGCGGAGGGCCTCACTAAGTAGCTGAGGTTGGCTGTGAACCCGGATCCTCCTGTCTCAGCTTCCCAAGTACTGGGATGACAAGTGCGCCACCACGCCTGGCTTTGCCCGGCTTTGGAGTTATCTTTCACTACCCTCCTTATCTCCAGCCTAATAGGATTATCAAGAGTACAGAGGGCACGGATCCAGCAGACAGCAGGGCAGATAAGACCCTCCCCCACCCTCGCTCCCGCCCTCCACTCAGAGGACGACACTCACCGAACCTGCAGGTGCTGACGTTTTGAATGCCGGACTCCATGCACGGGCAGAAGCCTTCGTTGGGCGGGTAGACGGACCCATTGGCAAATAAGGTTTTGGGGGCCACAAAACGAAAGGTGGGGATGCCCTCAAAGAACCCCTGCTCCTGGTAGATGAGTTTCATGGACCTGGGGGAGGCAGACAGGGTGAGAGAAAACGCCAGGACGCCCGGGTGGAGCAGGACCTGCTGCCCACCTGCACTGCGCCCCCGAGGCCACGCCTCCTCACATCTCCCCAGGGAACTGCGGCCTCCTAACTGCGCGGCCTCCTCCCTCTGCCTCCCCACCCACAGGAGACAACACAGTCAGCCCTCCACGTCCTTGGACTCTCCACCGTGGATTCAACTAACCACGAATTAAAAAGAATTCAGGGGCCGGGCATGGTGGCGCACACTTGTCATCCCAGTACTTGGGAGGCTGAGACAGGAGGATTGCAGATTCAGGGCCAGCCTCAGCTACTTAGTGAGGTCCTCTGCAACTTAGTGAGACCCTGTTTCCAAATAATGAATAAAAAATAGGGCTGGGGGTGTAGCTTGGAGGCAGAATGTCCCTGGGTTCAATCCCCAGTACTGCAAAAAAAAAAAAAGGATTCAGGGACCAGGCAAGGTGGGGTACACCTGTAATCCCAGTACTTGAGAGGCTGAGACTGGAGGATCACAGGTTCGAGGCCAGTCTCAGCAACTCAGTAAGATCCTGTTTCAAAATAAAAAGGGCTGAGGGTGTTGCTAGGAGGTAGAATGCCTCTGGGCTTAATCCCTAGCACCACAAAACCCCCAAAATAGCCCTTGATTGGCCACGAGCCACCCAAGACACAGATTCCCAGGGTCCCAGAGAGCAGGAAGCCCCCGTGGGCTGTTACCTGCACGCCTCGGGGCTGTAGAACTCCAGGGAGGACTCCCGGGTCATAAATGGCGGCCACATCTGCCCGGAAGTTCCATTAATCATGTTGCACTGATCCGAATGCCAGTAGTTGACCTATGAGGAGGAAGGTTGGGACGTGACCACTCAGGATGGCTGAGACCCCTATGAAGGTCCCCAGGCACCACACACTGGACAGGTCCCGGGGCCGCCCAATCCCAGCACTGGCTGGGAGGGAGAAGGCGGGCTGCATGGATCTGAGTGCGTAACTCCGGGTGGACTCAGTCGCTTCGTCTATAAAATGGGCCCGTTGCCCCCATCTCCTCGACTCCAAGCGAAACACAACAGACAGACACCCCCTTCAGCAGGTCAAGCTGGAAATGGCAACACGGTGAAGTTGTTATTTAGTTGTTGTTGTTTGATACTGAGGATTGAATTCAGGGGTATTCTACCTCTGAGTGACACCTCCAGCCCTATTTATTTTTATTTTTAAACATGGTCTCATTAGGTTGATGAGAGTCTCACTACTTGCTGAGGCTGTCCTCAAACCAGCAATCCTCCCGTCTCAGCCTCCCAAGTACTAGGATTACTGATGTGTGCCACCATGCCTGGCTTTGTTATTATTTATTTATTTATTTATTTATATTTATTTATTTATTTATTTATTTAATTTGTGTGTGTGCTACTGGGGATTGAACCCAGGGGCATTCTACCTCCGAGCTATACCCAGCCCTATTTTTCATTCTTTATTTTGAAACAGGGTCTCACTAAGTTGCGGAGGCCTCACTAAGTAGCTGAGGCTGGCCGTGAACCCGGATCCTCCTGTCTCAGCCTCCCAAGTACTGGGATGACAAGCGTGCACTGTGGCCAGGAGACCTCAAAACAGAACCAAGCCGAGTTAGGTGCCTCCAGTCACTCCCTGTCTGCCCTTCTGTGGGACTAGAACTTTCTTAACCATGAACACATGCATAGTTTTATGTTGGAAAAAAAAATAAAAGACAATGTTAATAAGATCCATCAAGCTGGGCATGGTGGTGCACACTTGTAATCCCAGGACTTGGGAGGCTGAGACAGGAGGATCCGGGTTCACGGCCAGCCTCAGCCCTCCGCAACTTCGTGAGACCCTGTTTCAAAATAAAGAATAAAAAATAGGGCTGGGGGTGTAGCGCGGAGGTAGAATGCCCCTGGGTTCAATCCCTGGTACCGCAAAAAAAAAAATCCATCAAGCTAGGCGTGGTGGCTCATGCCTGTAATCCCAGTACTTGGGAGACTGAGACAGGAGGATCACAGGTTCAAGGGACAGTCTCAGCAAATAGTGAGACTCTCAGCAACCTAGCGAGACCCTGTTTCAAAATAAAAATAAATAGGGCTGGGGGTGTAGCTGGGAGGTAGAATGCCCCTGGGTTCAATCCCCAGTGCCAAAAGAAAAAAAACAGAATGATTGTCAGTGATCGTGGGTGGTAAGCCTGCCCCCCCCTGCCCCCCGGGCTCTGGCGGGTGTAATTTGTTCCCAGCCCCAGGGTGCAGTGATTCCGATGCGGAGCACCCAGTATGGGAGAAACAGCACTGCACAGCCCTCCTCATGCGTACTGAGAAAGGCGCGGGCTGAGGCCCAGTGGTTAGCGCTCGTCTGGCTGACGTAAGGTCCCGGGCTCCAACCCCAGCATCACAAAAAAAGAAAAGATGGAGAAAAGGCTGCCGAGTTGCAAAACAAAGCACATGATATAACTTCATTATGTTTAAAGGAGTCAAAAACCTACATTCCTCTAGCCTCATACGGGCAACTGGGTCAAAATAGGCCGGAAGAACATATTCCAAAATGATAGGCGTGGGGGCCTCTGTGGTTAGAGGCCGGGTGGGCGGGAGGGGCAGGGCATGGGGGGCACTGTATAGACATTGGTGGGGTTTTTTTGCAGATCTGGGGATTGAACCCAGGGGCATTCTACCTCCGAGCTCCACCCCCAGCCCTATATTTTTATTCTTTATTTTGAAACAGGGTCACTAAGTTGCGGAGGGTCTCACTAAGTAGCTGAGGCTGGCCTTGAACCTGTGATCCTCCTGTCTCAGCCTCCCGAGTACTGGGATGACAGGCGTGCAGCACCATGCCCGGCTTCTGTGCCCCGCTTCTCCACACGATAGATTGGGGGGCCTATTACCTCTTCCCATGGCGCACGGCGGACCGTCCCGCTCCCCGCGGTGGCCGGGGTCCCCTCTCCTCACCTTGCTCAGTCCGTTCCACCTGTCCACCATGTGAATCCTGCTGATGTTGTGGACCCCCGTGAACACGGTGAAGAGCCCGGAGTCCGAGTTGTTCATCTGGGGACAGTGGTGGAGGACGTGTGGTTAAGCAGAGTTTAGGGACAGGGCCCGCCATCTCGTTCCCCACTGCGCCCCAGTGTCTGACGGTCAAGAGACAAGACTTGGGGACTTCTGGGGGGGGGCCGCTCCCGATGACAGCGGGCCGGCTGTCCCCTGCTTCCCTTCCCACTTGTGGAGGGCCACACTGCTCCCAAGGGAGCGGTCACCCCACCCCACCGCCCGACTTAAAAGCCAGCATGGTCAGCAGAAGCGGAAGTGGCTGTCCCCACGGTGGGCACCTAAGGTCTGGCGCACGCACACTCCCTAGGCTCTGCTGTGGACAGTCATATGGACGTGTGCGACAATCCTGGGCCTCCCTCGCCTTGGCCCTGAGTGACCACCAGGAGCAGAGAGACCCTTGGCCATGCACACTGGACAGGGCCTACCAGCAAAGAAAGAAATGTTTGCTGCTTCTTTCTTCCTTCCTTCCTTCCTTCCTTCCTTCCTTCCTTCCTTCCTTCCCTTCTTTCTTTCCTTCTTTCTTTCTTTCTTTCTTTCTTTCTTTCTCTCTCTCTCTCTCTCTCTCTCTCTCTCTCTCTCTTCCTTTTTTTTTTTTGTGGTACTGGGGATTGAACCCAGGAGCGTTCTACCTCCGAGCTACACCCCCGGCCCTATTTTTTATTCTTTATTTGGAAACAGGGTCTCACGAAGTTGCAGAGGGCCTCACTAAGTAGCTGAGGCTGGCCGCGAACCCGGATCCTCGGGTCTCCACCTCCCAAGTACTGGGATGACAAGCGTGCGCCACCACGCCCGGCGGACAATGGGATATTTAGATGAGCATTATAAGCGACACAGCCCATTAATGACTGCCTGTTACTACCCAAGATCTACTGTCCCCTTCTCCTCCATAACAAAGCCAAACCTTACTCGGGATCAATCAGCCGGCCACTCAAAAGTCTCCGTATCCCAGCCTCCCTTGCAGCTGCTGCCACAACCTAAGTTCTGGCCCACAGAAAAGAAACAGAAGTAGATTTCCTCCCTCCCCCGCCAAGAGAGAGGCAGCTGGGACAAGATGATTTACCCTCCATTCTCCCACCGCCACCACCAAAGTGCTTCCTTCCTTCCGTGCAGCTGCCTGAACGCAGATGCGATAGCCAATGCTCTAGCAGCCATCTTGGTCCATGAGGCTATCTCAGGCTTGGATGGCAAAACAGGGCAGTCGAAGGCTTCCGGATCCCCGAAGACCACAAAGCCACACACCAACACCCAGTGGCCCGCCGCCAGGCTGCCCGTCTGAGCCTCCCATTCCATGCAGTCAAGCACGGGCTCTCGCTAGGCCCCTGACATTGCAGTAACTTTCAGTTGCAAAGAACTTCAGAATCTCCAAATACTTTTTTTTCTTTTTGGGGTACTGGGGATTGAACCTAGGGCCATTCTACCACCAACCTACACCCTCAGCCCTATTTCTATTTTTATTATTTTTTCTTTTTCTTTTTGCGGTACTGGGGTTTGAACCCAGGGGCATTCTACCTCCGAGCTACACCCCCCAGCTTTATTTTTTACTCTTTATTTTAAAACAGGGTGTCACTAAGTTGCGGAGGCCTCACTAAGTAGCTGAGGCTGGCCGCGAACCTGGATCCTCCGGTCTCCGCCTCCCAAGTACTGGGATTACAAGTGTGCGCCACCACGCCCGGCGTTACCTGGGATCCTCCTGTCTCAGCCTCCCAAATACCAGGATGACAGGTGTGCAGCACCACGCCTGGCTTAAGCCTGTTGGAGTCGGGCTCTCGACCATTCACACCCCGCAGCCCCTGGGCGTCCAGCCAGCCCTAGAGCGAGCAGGTCCCCAGTTTCTAGACCGAGTGGACGAAGGAGGAGGCGCTGGGTCACACTCACCCCAGAAAACAGCCCGAACTTGCCGGTGAAGGGCAGCATGCCGGGGAAGAACTTGTTGATGAGGTTCAGCAGGGGGTCGTCGTAGCCCCACATGATGTCGCCCACCGTGCGGTTCATGAAGGCGCGCTGGCCCATGGAGCTGAAGGCCATTGTCAAGATGAGCTTCATGGCCATCGGCCGGTTCTCCATCATCATCGAAGCCGCCTGCCGGGCAGGGACACCGCGTCAGCCTCCCGCCACCACCGGCCTCTGCATCGAGCACCCTTGAGGGGAAGGGCGAGGCCCGGAGGCCCGCAGAGGGCAGTGGGGTGCTGGGCCATTTGAACCCCTTGCTGAGCCTTTGATGCAGGACCACGTGGGCTCTATTTTTTCAGGGGAAGTACTAGGGATTGAACCCAGGGGCATTCTACTCTTGAGCTATACCCCCAGCCCTTTTACTTTTTCATTATATATTTTTTTTAATTTTAATTTTTTTTTTTTTGTGGTACCGAGGATTGAACCCAGAGGCGTTCTACATCCGCGCTACGCCCCCGGCCCTATTTTTTATACTTTATTTTTGAAACCGAGTCTCACGAAGTTGCGGAGGGCCTCACTAAGGAGAGGGAGAGAGAGCGAGAGAGACAGAGAGAGAGAGCTGAGGTTGGCCGCGAACCCGGATCCTCCGGTCTCCGCCTCCCAAAGTACTGGGATTACAAGCGTGCGCCACCACGCCCGGCTTATTTATTTATTTATATTTATTTATTTATTTATTTATTTTTGTGTGGTGCTGGGGATTGAACCCAGGGGCATTCTACCTTTGAGCTATGCCCCCAGCCATTTTTTAATTTTTTTAATTTTTATTTATTTATTTATTCATTTATTTAAATATTTACTTTATTGTGTTGCTGGGGATTGAACCCAGAGGCATTCAACGTTTGACCTATACTTCCAGCCCTTTTTTAACTTTTAATATTTATTTATTTATTTATTTGTTTGTTTATTTATTTTTGCGGTACCGGGGATTGAACCCAGGGGCGTTTCACCTCTGAGCTACACCCCCGGCCCTATTTTTTAATACTTTATTTTGAAACCGGGTCTCACGAAGTCGTGGAGGGCCTCAATAAGTAGCTGAGGCTGGCCGTGAACCCGGATCCTCCGATCTCAGCCTCCCAAGTACTGGGATTACAAGCGTGCGCCACCACGCCTGGCTATATTTATTTATTTATTATTTATTTTTTTGCAGTACTGGGGATCGAACCCAGGGGCAGTCTACCTCCAAGCTACACCCATAGCCCTATTTTTTATTTTTTATTTTACTTTATTTTACTTTTTTGTGGCACTGGGGATTGAACCCAGGGGCATTCTAACTCTGAGCTTCACCCTCAGCCCTATTTTTCATTCTTTATTTTGAAACAGGGTCTCACTAAGTTGCGGAGGCCTCACTAAGTAGCTGAGACTGGCCGTGAACCCAGATCCTCCTGTCTCAGCCTCCCAAGTACGGGGATAACAAGCGTGAGCCACCACGCCTGGCTTATTATTTATTTATTTATTTATTTATTTATTTATTTATTTATTTATTTCAGTACTGGGAATTGAACCCAGAGGCATTCTACCTCCAAACTAAACCCCCAGCCCTATTTTTTTTTATTTTTTATTTTGAAACTGGGCCTCACTAAGTAGTCAAGACTGGCCACGAACCCAGATCCTCTGGTCTCAGCCTCCCAAATACTAGGATTATAAGCGTGCGCCACCACACCCAGCTTTTATTCTTTATTTTGAAACAGGGTCTCACTGAGTCGCGGAGGGCCTCGCTAAGTAGCTGAGGCTGACCTTGAACCTGCGATCCTCCTGTCTCGGCCTCCCAAGTCCTGGGATGACAGCCGTGTGCCACCAGGCCTGGCAAGTGCCCACTCTTACTGTGTTCCCACTTGAATGGGACGGGGGCCCTGCACAAATGCCACCGCCCACGGCCTGCATGAGGAGCCTCCTGGGGGGGATCTCAGAGTCACAGATGGCGAAGGACAAGGATAGGTCGGGCTGCAGTTATCACCAGAGGGAGCCAGGGTCACCTGCCTGGGAAGCACGGGCTGAGGTCGCCATGCTGTGTCCACCTGGGGGGCGAGGGGCAAGCGGGGTAGAGAGACAGGAGCCCGGCAGACGCGGGGGCGGGGGACCTCACCATGACCAGGATGTTGGGCAGGACGATGTAGTCACTCTCGGAGCCCCGGGACCTGTGGGGCTGGAACTGGAAGCTGCGATACTCCTTGAAGGACACGGTGTCATTGTCGTTGAAGGTGATGTTGTTTTTGTGCCTGAACTCCCTGTGGAGAGGCGCGGGTCAGCGTGGGCCCGGGGGTGTGCACCCCGACCTGGTGGTGCAGAGCTGAGCGCGGCCACTGCCCACCCGGCAGGACACACAGCGCCGTCCACGCACCCTCGCGCGCTCTCCACGGCCACCGAACGGCGACATGCATCCCAGAGCCCACCGCCTCCCTCCACCCAAAATCCTCCTCCAAGCGGGAGGCCACGCCAGCCTCCTCCCTGTGCCCAGGCTCCTTAAAGGAAAGCCAGAGCCAGGCGTGGTGGCGCACGCTTGTCATCCCAGTACTTGGGAGGCTGAGACAGGAGGATTGGGGTTCAAAGCCAGTGTCAGCTACTTAGTGAGGCCCTCCACAACTTAGTGAGACCCTGTTTTCAAATAAAAATAAAATAGGGCTGGGGATGTAGCCCGGAGGTAGAATGCCCCTGGGTTCAATCCCTGGTACCACTAAAATAAATAAATAAAAATGAATAAATAAGAGCCAGGCGTGGTGGCTCACGCTTGTAATCCCAGTACTTGGGAGGCTGAGACAGGAGGATCCTGGTTCGCGGCCAGCCTCAGCTACTTAGTGAGGCCTCCGCAACTTCGTGAGACCCGGTTTCAAAATAAAGAATAAAAAATAGGACTGGGGGTGTAGCTCGGAGATAAAATGCCCCTGGGTTTAACCCCCAGTACCACAAAAAAAAAAAAAAAAAAAA